>PVJO010000458.1:0-210739 GCA_004026905.1 Hystrix cristata
TCTCAGCAGGGGCAATGTCCTTGCTTCCAGGACATGTCCCTATACAGATAATCCCACTAAACGCTTTCCTGCTGAGGCTGCCCCCTGCCCTGATCCCTACTTCCTCACCTCTCACCCCATTTCCCCTCATAAGATTAAGAGGGGCTCCAACTCTGTCTTCTCAGAGCAAAAACCAAGAGCCAACTCCAGTTGCCTAAGGAAGGCAGAGGAGCGTAGGACCTCCTTGAGCCCTTTCTGCACCACTCCTATCTGCCTCTGCATGCCACACAGACACATGGGATGGCCTCTCTTCCAGCGACCCGGGTTGCTACCTGCCATCCATTTCTTATTCTCAGCGTGTTTTCTCCAAGGTGCCCTGATGCATCCCAAGGAGGATCTCTTCCTTCCTGCCCCCTAGTCTTCGTGGTAAACCTCCCCACATATGATACCCATGGGGAGGACTCACTTCTCACATCCCTCCACGTCAGTCCCAAGAGCTTGTCCCAGGATAAGGTGGCAAATGTGAATCCCCAGAGGCGTGAGGAGGTGCCAGGGCCCTGCCCACACCTGCAGACTTACCTCTTTCTGAAGCCATCTCCTCAGTCTAGAAGCCTCCAGAATGAGCCCGTCAGGTCCAGGACCCAGAGAGTGACCTGGCTGTGGCAGATCCGCAGGTATCCAAGGAAAGGAGAGTAAAGACTGGATCACCACAGAAACAGAATCTGGGACCCCAACATTCCACTGTGAGGGAGGGGAGAGAGAACTGTGGGTGAGGGTGGGGAGCTACTTCACTCAAGACTTTAGTAAATAAGCCAAGGCTTGCTGACAGGGGGGCAGCCTCTGAGAGGCTGAGGCAGGAAGATCACAAGTTTGAGTACAGCCTGGGCAACTTAGCAATTTAGTGAAGCCCTGGACCAAAATAAAAAATAAGCCAAGCATGGTGGCACATGCCTGTAATCCCAGCACCCCGGAGGCTGAGGCTGGCCTTCAAGGCCAGCCTGGGTTACATAATGAAACGCCGTCTCAAGAAACAAAAACAAAAGACAAATAATAATAAATAAATAAAATTTAAAATAAAAAAGGCTGGGGATATAGCTCAATGTGAAGGCCCTGGTTTCAGTCCTCCATACACCACCACCACACACACATGAAAAAATAAGACTCAGGAATTCCCTCCAAAGTACACAGCCGATATGCACCTCTTTACAGCAATTTGTAAATCCTTTCTCAGAATTCAAACATTATACTATCGTTTTACCTTTTGGTTCCCTATACTTCACTTCTTCACACATGGCTAATTTTGTGCTTTTCAATCCCACCCAGCTCTATAACTGACTTCCTAATAACAGCTTGGTGGTACACACTTGGCCTAATTCAACTATGGCTAGATCTTCCAACAAAATTCAGAGCACAGTATGTATAACTAAGAACTGAGGGAACCAAATGTTTAAAATGAGAATTGTCTTAGAAGACCCAGGGTGCTCAACTTCTGTGTGCGTATCACTTCCTTGAAAAGTTGCCCCGCGATCCCCCACCGTCCACCGCCATAAACTCTGCAGTTCCCGGAAGCTACAGCCTTACTCTTTGCTGAAAAAAACCCACTAAAAAAACAAAAAACAAAAAAACCTGCCTCACCGCCTAAAATTTCTAGGCCGAAGGTCCTTCTCTTTGTTAAATTACGTAGTTGGTTTTTTAAATTTCTAAAATAGTATGCTAGCATGGCTCAGTAGTCAAATTGTGCAAAATAGAATATACGGGAACGAATATTCCTCCTAACCCTTTCCCCTGCAACCAAGTTCTTTTTTTTTTTTGCAACCAAGTTCTCTATCCCAGAGAATTCATGTTTCTTGTGAATCTCTGCAGAGATATTTTATGCAACTACATGTGCAAACGATTTTTTTTAAACTTTCAGGTTTTCTGATTTCAAAAGGAACATATGTTCCAGCTTTGCAGCGATAAACAATGCTACAATGACCACCATCTTTAAATTATAAAAAGAATATCTACGTTCTTCTACAACGTCTAAATATTCTAGAAGGGGCACCTTATTGTGCTCTTAGTTGTTACTCACCACTGTAAGAGCGCGGACATTGCCGTTAAGAGGCCTGAGTTTGAATCTTAGTTCGACCAGTGAAGCACACTTGATCCGTACCGTAAAATAGCTTAACGTTCTTTGCGCTTTGTAGAATATCCAATACCCATCAGGCACTCTTTACCGCCAATACTTTGAAATGGGGCGGGAGACCGGATGTAAAAGTGGGGAGGAAGAAAATCTTTCCTACGATATAAGGACTTTTGAATTCCGGGGCCCTGGTCTCGCCAGGCGGTAGAACGCTACCACTTCTGAAACGGGTATGCATCTTCAGATCAAGACAGAAGTGCATGCATCAGTGTTCAATCCACATCCATCCCTAAACCCCCCAAGTCCCCCAAGACCTAGCACTCCCTGACACACAATGGGCACACTTCACGGGTCTTTAGAACACCTGCAAGGTTGCAGCTTGCCCCAACGCCCGCAAAGTAACAAGTTGCCTCAAACCAAGCCTTCACTAATGCGCCCCCTTCCGGCCAGCTGACGCTAAGACAAGCGTAAACTACATTTCCCGGCATGCCTCAGGACAGACTCCCGGTTACACAGGAAGGAGGTTGGCTAACGCATGCGGCCGTCGGGCAGAAGCGGCGGCGGCGTTGGCGGTAGACGGCTGGGAGGCTCTGGCCTGAGGGTGGCCATGTTTCTCCAGTATTACTTGAACGAGCAGGGAGATCGGGTTTATACGCTGAAGGTAAGCAGAGGAAACAGGTAGTAAGCGAGCACGGCGAGGAACGTGGGGGGGCGGAGTGCGGGGGACCAGCAGCCACACGGAGGCGCGGGGGAGGCAGGCGGCTGTCGCCTGGCGTTTGCCCGCTCTCGTGCGGTCTCCCCACTGTGCCATCGCTTTGGTACTGAGATCATTTTCTCTTCGAGCAGAAATTTGACCCGATGGGACAACAGACTTGCTCAGCCCATCCTGCGCGCTTCTCCCCAGACGACAAATATTCGCGACACCGAATCACCATCAAGAAGAGATTCAAGGTGCTGATGACGCAGCAGCCGCGCCCGGTCCTCTGAGGGTGCGGTCCGTGTGCTGCCTCGTCCGTGTCCTGCTCCCGCTGGCCTGTGGAGACTTAACCCGCTGACGGTCCGTGAGCCAAGAAGCCTTCCTAGCACTCGGGGGCTCTGCAGTCTGGCCTCTTCGTTGCCTTCCTTGAGGCAGGGGCGGCGGCATCCCCGTTAAAGGGAACAAGTTTGACTCTGCACATTTTGAATCATTGCCCGGTTATTAAAGATAAAATGATTCGAAAGAGCTCCCATCTTGTGTGTTGTTGGAGGAAATAGTTGATAGTTTTTTTGTTTTTGTTTTTGGTTTTTTTTGGTGCTGGGTATCGAACTCAGGGCCTTGTGCTTGCCAGGCAAGTACTCTAACTACTGAGCTAAATCCCCACCCCAATAGTTTGTTTTTTTTTTAAAGCAAGTAAAATGAGAGAGGAGAGTACGCCTAGTTGTTGTAACAAGACAACTTGGATGAAAACTGAAATTACCATTGTAGTAGGAATGGAGCTGTGTTGGGTGTGATAGAAGGGTATCGGGAAGGGGAGGAAAGGCGGAGACACAAACGTCAGTATTCACTGAAAATATCCTGTTGCCACTGACGTGATCTCTGGCCCCTTTTGAATCAAATTAGAAGAGCCGCTTGAAAAATAATAGACGTATTATAGGATAATGACGGTGAATCGGAAGTGAAAAGACTAGTACCATTCTCCCCTCTGTATAACTTTGGTAATGTTACTAAACCTATTACTAACATTAGTATTTTAGTATTTGATATGTTAGTATTTTCTTTCCTTTTTTTATTTTTTATGGGTGCTGGGGAGCAAACTCACGGCCTTGCACTTGCAAGGCAAGCACTCTAACCACTGAGCTAAATCTCCAGGACCTCCTTTTTTTTTTTTTTTTTTTGAGACAGAGTCTTGCTCTGTAAATCAGGCTGGCCTTGAACTGTGTAGCCCAGGCTGGCCTCAAAATCATGAAGATCCTCCTGCCTCAGCCTCCAGAGTGCAGGGATTACAGGCATGCACCACCACGCTCAGCTGGTTTTTTTTTTTTTTTTTTTTTTTTTTTTTGGTTTTGGGCTTTTTGAGTCTTGCTACCTAGTTCAGTCTGGCCTTGAACTCACTGTGTAGCACAGGCTGGCCTTGAACTTGTGGCAATCCTCCTGCCTCAGCCTCAGCTGGGTTTACAGCTGTGTGCCATCTCCTATTTTCTAAATTCTCTTCCACCTCTGAAATGACAATGAGTTTGGTGGGTGGGTCTTCATAATGTAGCAATAGTGTTTATCCAGTTGTGAATATTTATGCCTTAAAGTTTATTTACCGCCCCTCTGGAAACACTACCAGACTTCCTCTTTTCAGTTGTCTTCACGCATACACCTACCCTTCTATTATCTTTAGCAGGTAGCTACTCTGTGGAGCACTGTGTGGATGAGGTATGAGAGATTGAAGCAGAAATATTTGTTGTTTTTCCAGCTACCGTTGAGGTATACATTTTATTAAAAGAAGAACTAGAAGTGTCTTAGGACTTGAGCTTTTGTCATGGGGCAACCATGAATGATTCTTAATCACTTCAAATTAGAGTGATGGTGAGGTAAAATATTATGTACGAGCATTGAAAAAACAGTTTGCTTATTCTTGTCAGGTTAATCAATTCATTGTTTCCCAATCTTATTCCTGACTTCTAAATTGTATTCAAATATTTTTAGTGCTGGTGATTTTAGAATTGCTTTGTGGAGAGTGTTCTAATTCTGTAGTCTCTACACCAAAATTTGAGGCTCTAGAAGCAGATGTAATGTAAATCAGCACAAATGTGATTTTTGTGCCCTGGCCCTGGAAAGGAGTAGTTAGGTTTCTTTTTGAGCTCTGATTAGTAGTTATGCAAGCAGGGAAGTTGAGGATAGTTGTTCAGCCCTGAAAAAACTAAACAAAACCTTTGGTCTTGGTTCATCATTAATAGAAGACTGATGATTTTCAAATAAATTATAAGAATGATAAAATATATTCATTTATTAGTATTTATTAGGAGGGGACTGGGGATTGAACCGAGGGCCTTCTACACTGAGCTACATCCCCTGACCTTTTTTATTTTTTATTTTGAGGCAGGGTCTTGCTAAATTACCCAGGCTAAGCTCAAACTTGTGATCCTTCTGCCTCAACCTTCCTGGATGCTGAGATTACAGGGGTGGGCCATTACATGCCGCTCCCCAACCTTTTTTAATTTTCATTCTTACTAAATTGCCCAGGCTGACCTCTAGGATTTGGAATCCACTTGCCTCACCCTCTGAAAGTTTCTTAACCACTAAAATCAGTGAGTGAATTCTGCCACTAGTTTTTTTGTTCTTTTGTTTTTCCTTTTTCCAATACTGGATGTAGTTCTGTGTCTTACAAAAACAAAAAAGAAGTAGAGTTGTTCTATGCCACCACTGTGTAGACCTAAATAAAAAGATTTTTAACCAGGAAATATTCTTGAACAATATAGAAAAGACAAACTGGGATAAATAGACCAAGGATTTAAGAGATCCCTGGGGGTTTTAACATCTGAGCTATGCATTTATAGTGCTTGATTAGTACTCAGAGGAGGAGGAAGAGGAATCACAGGAGATAAATAGATAGGATTTAGGTATTGTACAGGAGTAAGTGCAAACAGTTTGGTGAACAAAAACTAAAACTCCAGCATTTCTTTATAAAGGAAAATGGTTTGAATGAGCAGTAAAACTTCAGGAGTTGGATTTGTTTGCTTTAGAAAATTAAACCCAATTGCAGATTGGCTGGGTGTGGTGGTGCATGACTGTAATCTAGCACTCTGGAGGCTGAGGCCAAAGGATCCCCTTGAGTTTGAGACCTGCCTGGGCTACACAGTGAGTTCAAGGACAGCCTGAACTACATAGCAAGACCTTGTCTCAAAAAATGAAAAACATGTACACACACACGCACACACAAAAACAAAAATTGCAGGCTGTATAAAGAAAGGCTTATTGTGTGTTGTCCTCAGACAGCCCTGACCATGGTATCCACAGCTTCAGGCATGTTAAGCACTATACCACTGAGCTAACCCCTAGCAACAGATTTACATTTTAAATGGTAATTTTTCACCTTTTTACCAAGGATTTTTTTCCCTTTTTTAACCAAGATTTTTGAAAATAGACTTTGGACTTTGTCATTTGATAAAAGATTTCCAGGTTCAGGTATCAAGAAACAGTTTTGATCCATGGCTAAGGCTACTGCATAAACATCCCACTTGTGAAGAGCAAGGACCCAGGGCAAAGCTAGGGGCTAGTATCTGGAATTTAGGATTTTTGGTCAAAGTTACAGGAAATTTTGAAACAAAACATAAATGAGCCGGAAAAAAAAAGGGGGTTTGTGGGTGCTGGGGATCGGACTCAAGGCCCTAGTGCTTGCTAGGCAAGTGCTCTACCACTTGAGCTAAATCCCCAACCCCAAAACCAAAAAATTAAAACCTTTACGCATTAAATAGCGCTAAACCCTGTGCACACAGTTGTAATCCCAGCACTCCAGAGGCTGTGGCAGGAGGATTACAAATTTAAGGTCAGCCTGGGCTACTTAAATAGACAGGGCCTATGAAGGCCCTGTCTCAAAAAGGGGATAGGGAGTTAGGGATTTATCTCAAGTGATGGAGCACTTGCCTAGCAAGTGCAAGGCCCTGAATTCTAATCCCTAGCACACCCCCCAAAAAAAAACTTAAAAAGGGAGTAGGAAGCAAAGGGGATGAAGACAATCAAAATAGGTTATATGCATGTGCCAGTATACCATTCTGAATCTCATTCTGTACTATTACGCACCAATAAAAAATACTCTATTGCCAGTAAATGCAATAAAATGGGAATGGAGTGGGAAAAAAAATTCGTTGTTTTCTCCAGGTTCAAAGTTAAAAGATACTTTCTTCAATAGAAATTTAAGCCTGATTACCGGGTGGATATAGTAAATTTTTAAAGGTCAGAAACATAGCCAGGTGTGGTGTGCATGCCTGTGATCCCAGCACTCAGGAGGCTGAAGCAGGATGATTACTGAGAGTTTGAGACCAGCCTGAGCTACATAGTGAGTTCTTGGCCAGCCTGAATAACATAGCAAGACCCTGTCTCAAAAAACCAAAATAAAAGGGCAGGAACAAGGGGGAAGGAGATGTATAGTGTGTAAATTAGAGGACACTGTTTTCCAAAGACCTCTATGTAAAAATTACCATGAGGGTCACAGGTAGGTCTAAGGTATTCGGGGTTTGGGTCTAAGGAAGTCGTAGCTATATTCAGAGATGCTGTTAACTAGAGAGCTCCTGGGGTCCTCAGGTTAAGGGGCACACCTGCCCCTAACTCCACCGACCCACATCCTCCGCCGCAGGGTCGGAGCTTGGACTGCAGCTCCCGTCGTGCCCCTCGCCCGCATCAGGTTTGCGCAGGCGCGCCGTGGGCCGCAGAGGCGGGGCGGGGACGAGGGGCGGGGTCCGGCGCCCGCGGGACGGGACCGCCCTCCCGCTGCCTCCGAGGTTTCTCCGGACGGTTAGCCTCGAATGAGGAACGAGCGGGGAGGGAAGGGAAGGGCTGCGGCGGCGCGGGCACAGCCCGCCGGGCCCGGGGCGGGGGGTGGCGAGGTCACGTAACGGCCGCTCCGGCGTCTGCGGGGGAGGGGGCGCGGGCCCTGCGCGGCGCGGTGGGCAGACCGTTACCGGCTAGTAAACAACAGCTGCGCGCGCGCCGCCTCAGCTGGCTGCCGAGCCCGCACCTGCGACCTAGCTGTGCCGCCGCGTCGCCCCTCCTGCCCGGGGCCAGCCTGCGTGGCCGTCTCCGCTGGGACCGGAGGAAGAGCGGTGAGGGTTGACCCCCGCCGGGGCGGGCAGAAGAGTCGCCCGGCAGAGGCGTGGGGCGACCTGTCACGCGCGGGAGAAGCCCCGGGAGCCCAGCGACGACCTGCCACGACCCCGAGCTGCTGTCCGAGGTGTCCTGAGCCCCACAGCCTCCTGCAGATCCGGGGACTCCCTGCCAGAAGAGCCGGCGCGCCACCCCCGCATCCCCTCGGAGGCAGGACTCCGCTCTGCCCTGCATCCTCCTCAGCCTTCTCTTTCTCCTCCATCCATACTCTGGTTATTCCTCCCGTTATGCGTGCGCACCTCTTGCACCAGACCCGAGTGGATTATCGACCGCAGGAACATCGGGTGGCACTGCGCACACCTCCTCCCAGCCAGACCTGTGGGGTATTCACCTGATACACAACAGGTGGCCGGGTGCGCATCTTTTCGTGATCTGATCCACGCTTGATTCACCTGATCAGGGTGGGCCTGCACGCTCTTTGCTCTCGAGAGCCGTGGGACACTCTGTAGATAAAGAACCTGGGGATTGAGGGAAGGAACAACCTGGCAGGAACCTAGGGGTTGCGGAAGGCTTCACCTGCTGCTGTGAGACCATGGCACTGCGCCCTCAGCTCAGGACCAGCGCACATAGCTAGGTAGCTCTTCATTCCGAAGGAACGAAGTTACACAAGATTGGCATCGTTTTTGTTTTTATGCTTTTGTTTCTCAAAAATATTTTTTAGCTAATCGTGCATTTTCTAAGACAGTTGGCTTGAATTCTTGCTTGAGTAGGATTCTTGTTTGGGGCTTTTTGAGGTATGTGAATCAAGGTAATTGAGTTCAAAGTGTACTGTTTTTGCAGTCAAAAGTAGCTAGCTAGCATAGGAGGAAGATTTTTGCAACATTTTCCCATTTTCTTTGTCAAAAAAGGAAAAGAAACATGCATCCTCCAGAAACCACCACAAAGATGGCTTCAGTTCGGTTTATGGTGACACCAACAAAGATTGATGATATTCCAGGTTTGTCAGACACTAGCCCGGACCTCAGCTCTCGATCTAGTTCCCGAGTACGATTTAGCTCCAGGGAAAGTGTGCCAGAAACAAGCCGTAGCGAGCCTATGAGTGAGGTGTCAGGGGCCACCACTTCTCTAGCAACTGTTGCCCTGGATCCTGCCAGTGACCGGACTTCTAACCCCCAAGATGTCACCGAGGGTAAGTGGAAACCCAGCCTGGCAGGATACTTTAATTACTGGATTATTTATTCTGCATGACCATCTACTAGGAAGACACTTCCCATTTTACAAGAATCATCAAAAACCAAGACCCCTCTTTTAGTGACTGGGTAGGAGTTTTTGGAATAATGATTAGCACAGTCGGTCACCACCATAGTAATTTTTTCTTCATTTTTTTTGTTTTTATTTGAGACAAGATCTCCCTATATAGTTCAGGCTGGCTTTGAACTCACAATGTAGCCCAGGCTGGTTTCTAACTTGAAGAGAGCTTCCTGTTTCGGCCTCCCACATGCTGGTATTACAGGTTTGTGCCACCACACCCAGCCACAGTTGTAATTTTGGGGTGTAGGAAGGTGTATGGCAAGCTAGAAAGTAAACGTATGTTTTGATATCCTTATTTTTGCCTCCATAAAATAAGGAAATGGATATTTTGGATAAATGTGAATAACAAAATGTAATTGTTTTTCAGCATCAAGAATCCTAAACTGAGAAAAAGTACAGAAAACAACGTATTAAGTAATAAATTTTGGAGGAAAAAAAAAAAAGAATCCTAAACTTGGGGCTGGGGATTTAGCTCAGTGGTTAGAGTGCTTGCCTTGCAAGCACAAGGCCCTGAGTTTGATCCCCAGCACCCATAAAAAAAAAAAAAAAAGAAAAGAATCCTAAACTGGAAAATTTAGTGGGTTGGTGGGTTGGATATATGCTTTCTAGCCAGCTTTGGGGCTTTAACTTTTATACTCTGCTTTTAAGACCAATCATAAAGAGTATTGATCGTATCCTTGTGGCTTTCCCCCAAAGACTTTGATATGCATCCCCAAATTACTTTCTGCAATTTATATTTTTATAGAGACAGTGATTCAAGTAGCTCAGGTCACTCAGGACAATGGTGTGTAGCTGTAATGTGCTTTTCCACCAAACTGAGAAGTTCCAAAGAGGCTTTCAAGATGTGATTCCACATAACTTTATCACTTTGAGCTTCAGGTGAAATGTCTTGAGTGCTATATTGAGTCTTGTAGTCAGGGACACTTCTGGTTCATATTGACCACTGCAGATTTTTAGATTCCTAAATCAGTTTTGTCAACTAGCTTGGAAGTTTCCATTTGATTTAGTGGGAGAAGCTGATAGAAAGAAGAGATAAAAAGGAAGTCATAGTATTTTTCAGCCTCCAAAATAAAGAAGTTTGAGAATTACTAAACTATTATAGTTTTGTGCCACATAATCTTCCTAGTAATAAAACTTTCCCTTAAGAATATAAAAAACTCCTAAAAAATTATATTCTACCCAAGTGTGAAAACTGTAGCCTCAGCCACTGACTTGTGAAAACAAGGGTGACTTACCAATTTCCGGTGTCAGGAAATATTGTTCCTCCTAACTTACAGAGTTCAGGAAATGAGAATGATTTTAGTTCCTTAATTCTGTTGTGTTTTTAATATCTTGAGACAAGGTAGATTTGGTAAACCTTATAGTTCTAGAATTCATTCATCTTTTACTAATTATTTCTTCTTTTATCGCGATATTATAAGTTGATTCTTATAATCAACTAATTAGCTGGGTTTTTTTTGTTTGTTTTGGTTTTTTTGAGACCAAGTCTCACGTAACTTAGTCTAGCCTTGAACCCACTATGTAGCCCCGGCTGGCCTCAAATTCATAGTGATCCTCTTATCTCAACCTCCTGAGTACTGGGATTATAGGCCTGTGCCAAAGGCTTGGCTTTCCAATTTCTTGACAAACCTTACACTGTGTCAGAATTATAGGTTGGAATAAAAAATAATTTATCATTTCGTCTTTCTCCAAATAAATTCTAAATTACAGTTTTAGTTCTATTCATCATACTGTATTTAAGTCCTAAAAATACCAGATAAAGCCTATACCAATATTAATTTTTTACATTGCAATTGTCATTACATAATTTATAATTGAATTTATTAGACTTGTAATATACATGTTATAGAATTATATTTTTACTCTTAAAAAAGTTAACCTTTTTCAGTAATATTTTAAACACATAGACATGCAAAACAGGATCATTGTCCTGGCTGAGGTTACCTTAGCTTTGAGCAGTCTTTACAGCCTAGAGTACTATAGTCTTACATTATAGGGGTAAAGCAGCAGGTATAGCAGCCTGGGGATTTAGTTCAGTGGTTAGAGCGGGTGCCTAGCAAGCACAAGGACCTGAGTTCGATCCCTGGCACCAAAAAACAAAAACAAAAAAACAGCAGGTGTATCTAGGTGAAACCTATGTTTTTATGTGGGCTACAGAAGTTAAAACCTGACTATTTTATATAGCACATTCCTTACTAAAATTTCAGTACTCTGATCGGATAACCAGGTGTAAAGGAAATTAACAGCCCTGCTGTTACATAGCATTTTCCCCTATTTGTGGGGACCTAGTTTCCCAGTGTCCCAATGACCTACTTTTTCTTTTTAATTCTTTATGTATTTTTATTTTTATTATTATTTTCTTTTTTGGTGCTGGGCATCGAACTCAGGGCCTTGTGCTTGTAAGGCAGGCACTCTAACCACTGAGCTAAATCTCCAGTTTTATGTATTTTTTAAATATTTTAGAAAAAAATTTTTAGGATGACTGTTATATATTTTCCCCACCATTAGAGGCAACTATTTGGAAATATATTTCACCTTTGGTTTTATATGTGGATACCCTTGTTTGATAAACATGTAGATATGTTAGTAAGAATCAAGGACCCCATGTTAATAATCTGAATGTGTCCCTGGGCTGGATTTAGTATAGGAAAACAACTTCTAGCCAAATTCTATTTTGTGTGTGTGTGTGTGTGTGCCAGGGATTGAACTCAGGGCCTTGCGCTTGGTAGGCAAGCACTCTAACCACTGAGCTAAGTCCCCAGCCCTTTTTTTTTTTTTTTTTAAGGCAGGGTCTCACTGTGTAGTTCAGGCTGGCCTTCATGTCACTGTGTAGACCAGGCTGCCCTCGAACTCTCAGCGTTCCTCCTGCCTCAGCCAAACTCATAGTGTATCTCAAACATTGTGTGTACTCTTTTAATATTTACAGTTCTGTGAATCTTTTGGCCCTTTCTTCATCTTTTTGTGGTTGTGACATTGCTATGATTCTCATTTTCCAGGGGTTGTGGATTTAGCTCAGTGGTAGAGCACTTGCCTAGCAAGCACAAGGTCCTGAGTTCAATACCCAGCACTGTGCCCCCCAAAAATAAAGAGTGGAAAGTTTCTCCTTTTCCCCACCATTTCCATGCCTCCTACGTTTCTTCTTATAGAGGAATTTCCCAATTGAAGTTCCTCCTCTTGTTCTGTGTCTTTTACTCACATTATATCACACAAAGGATGTCACTGAAATTTTATTTATTTATTAATTAATTAATTTCTTTTTGGTACTAGGGATCAAACACAAGACCTTGTGTTTGCAAGGCAAGTGCTCTCTCACTGAACTAAATTCCCAGGCAAAACTGAAATTTTAATTGTTCTAATTTTTTCTACTCTTGCCCTCCTGAATTGATAAAGCCTTTGTAATTTTTCTTTCTTAGAAAGTCTGTATTAGAAGCCAAGTGTGGTGGCGCATACCTGTAATCCCAGCGCTTGGGAGGCTGGGGCAGGAGGATTTCCATGAGTTCAAGGCCAGCCCAGGCTACATACTGGGTTCAAGGCCAGCCTGGACTATATAGTGAGACCCTGTCTCAAAAAAAAAAAGTTTCTATTAGAGTTTATAGGACTATCCAGTTGGTAAAATCAAGAATCTTGGCACGACATTAGTGTGTATGCCTGAAGAATGCCTTAAAGATATACAAGATACTGTTGAGAGTAGATACCTCTAGAAGGTGAGTTATAAAAGAGGGAAGAGAATGGGATTTTTCCTTTCCTTAACAATTCAGAAAGGCATGTGCAATTTTTATATTTATAGTAACATTACTTTTTTTTTTTTTTTTGGTGCTGGGGATCGAACTCAGGGCCCTGTGCTTGTGAGGCAAGCACTCTAACCTCTGAGCTAACTCTCCACCCTATAGTATAGTAGTTTAATAATGTGCTTTTTTGTTTTGTTTAGGGACAGTAAGTTAGAGCTTATGATCAATCTAATTCTATTCAGACCTCATTTTAATAAATGAGAAAACTAAGGCTTCTAGATTTACAGATTCACATGGTTAGTAGCAAAGTAGAGACTGAAGTTCAGGACTCCTGATGTGTGTGTACATGTGTGTGCACAAGTGTGTGTTTTGGGGATGGAACCCAGGGCCTACACACACAACCCCAGATCTCCTGACTTCTGCATAGTGCTATTTGTTAAATCATTTTGTCTCTGCACTTAACATTTCTCATATGCTTAATAACCATTTGGTTAAATTATGGTAAATAAATAATAATAATGAAGAGCAGGGAAGATATTTTTATTTCTTATGAAAGCCCTAATACAATTCAACCTTGTAAAATTCAACAGTACACTCTGAGACTATGAGATGTGTATGAGGCTCTGTTATGTATGAATTGTAAGAACATCTAGGTAAGATACAGTTTTTGCCTTTGGGGTATACTTGTGGCAATGTCTAGAATACTTTATCCGTTCCTTCATCAAATATTAACTGAGTACTTATGGGCCAGGCTCTGTACTAGGAATTAAGGATGCAGGAAAGGACTAAGAAAAAGAATCCTGTCTATTGTTCTAAAGAAAGTTAGTATCTAGTAAGGAAAGCAAATAGAGATTTTTGTGTAAATTACAGTGTTTTATAGTTTAACAATAGAATTAGCAAAAATACAACAGATGAAAATGGTGAACTAAAAAACAAAAATTTTAAAAAATGGTGAAGTAAGGTAGAATGGACACACCAGGAGGAGAACTTGATGAAGTGGAGGACAGTGAAAGATCTGGACAGATGAAAAGAGTAGTCATGGTGAATGTCAGAGGGAACAGCATCAGAGGGGGCATTTCCTGTGTTCATGTGATTTAGTGTACGGACTTGGGGGTGGGTTACTGAGGTGCGACAGAAGTAAAAAGAGTCAGAGAGGCTAAGTATATCAGCTTCAAGGCTGGCTGTTACTGGGTTTTTATTGAGAGATGTTAGAGATGAAAAAATAACTTAGATAAGTCACTTCTCCAAGAAATTATTTCCTCTCTGAAAGTTTTCTTGATTCATCCTTATTCCCAAGTAGATAAATCTTTACGTCCCTATATCCGTTATCCAGACTATTACTGTAGTAACTATATCACTTTGCTTTGTTGTTCTATTTACATAAGCTCTTTCTTAACCAGGCTCAATGGCTCTTGGTCTTCAGGACGGGGACACAGAATTGCTTGTGCCTTGTATGCGTGATGCCCCACATAATTCGTACTCAATAAAAGCTGAGTATCCCAGTGTGGTGGTGCATGCCTGTAATCCTAGCACTCAGGAGGCTGAGGCAGAAAGATTGCCATGAGTTGAAGGCCAGCCAGGCTACATAGTTCAAGACCAGCCTGAACAACACAGTGAGAGCCTGTCTCAAAAAAAAAAAAAAAAAAAACCCACAAATAAATAAATACTGAGTTCAAGAGCTTTCCTATTAAAAAAAAAAAAGACAGGAATTAAATAAAAATAAAAAGTAATGCCTGGGGGCTGGGGATTTAGCTCAGTGATTAGGCTGCTTGCCTCTCAAGCACAAGGCCCCATTCAATCCCCAGCACCAAAAAAAAAAAAAAAAAGAAGTAATGTCCAGCACTGTAATCTCAGTACTCCACTCGGGAGCCTGAGGCAGGAGGATCACCGTGAGTTCAAGGCCAGCCAGCTTGGACTACATAGTAAGTTTTAAGACCCTGTCTCAAAAAAATTAAAAATATACTGTAACAGTTAAACTAAAAGAACTAAAGCAGAGACTATAATAGGAACTATAATACTACAGCAGAGATGTTTCATCTAGCTGTGTATTGGAATAATCTAGAGAGAGTAGCCCAGGGTGGCCTTGAACTCGCAGAGATCCTTCTGCCTCAGCCTCCTGAGTGCTGGGATTGCTGGTGTGTACTACCACACCCTACATGAGGAGCTTTTTTTTTTTTTTTTTGGTGCTGGGGATCGAACTCAGGGCCTTGTGCGTGCAAGGCAAACACTCTAACCACTGAGCTGAATCCCCAGCCCTTGAGGAGCTTTTTTAAAGAAAAAGTTTTAAATAAAAACTTTTCCTCAGGCTGAGGATTTAGCTGAGTGGTTAGAGCGCTTGCCTTGAAAGCATAAGGACCTCAGTTCGATACCCAGCACTGAAAAAAACAAAAAACAAAAACTTTTCCTCCTAAACGCGGCTTTACGGAATGAACAGACATTTTCCAAACGGTTAGGGCATGGCAGCCTTTTCCTTAAATGTCAGTAGGTCTAATGGAATTTTTGTCTACTCTTAGAACCATTACGTTGCACATAGAAGTTTAGCATACCCTGTTGTTCTGTCAGTTCTGTATTGTGTTACCAGTAGGTGTTATCCAATTGCTCATCCTAGGGTTGAAGCAGAATAATATTTGACTAGGAAAATTACCTGATACTTTGTTTTTCAGGAGTACATGGTTTCAAAAATACCAGTTTTTTTATACTTTTCAAATAAACTTTTTTTTTTTTGCCCCAAACCAAAATAAGTGAATTATAATGTACTTCCAATCACAGGTGACTACTACTTTTCCCTTAGTATACTTTCTGTTTTATATTTTTATTGAATTCTATTCATGTTTTACTTTGGCTCTCTAATAGTGAGCTATAATATTGCACAAGGAAGTAAGATGGATAGTTTCTTTTTTTTGAGACAGGGTTTCCCTGTGTGGCCCAGGCTGGCCTGAACACGTGGCGATCCTCCTGCCTTAGCCTCCTGAGTGCTGGCATTACAGGCGTGCACCACCATGTCTGGCTAAAATGGATAGTTTTGATTTGGTACCTTCCTAGTTTACCTTATAGTATTCTAACATAGTTTTTTTTTTTAAAGACTTTCAATTTCACTTATCCAGAACATTCTGGTTGTAGGTTACAAGTGTGTTCCTCTCTTCTCCATAATCCGTAGCCAGTTATTAAACTTTATGGTATACTGGCCCCTATTTGAGCCCTTTCTAGGAACCCAACAGAGCTCTCAGACTGCTCTCAGGAGAAGGGTGGACAAGCTGTAATTGATGGATGAATTGGTTATAGAGTTAAATTGAGTACAGCTTTAAAAAAAAATGCCTGTAATGCCAGCTTCTCAGGAGGCTGAGGCAGGAGGAACACAAGTGTGAGACCATTCTGGGTAATTTAGCAAGACCCTATCTCTAAATAAAATAAAGTGGGTTTTTTGTTTGTTTGTTTGTTTGTTTGTTTTTTGGTGCTGGGGATCAAACTCAGGGCCTTGCACTTGCTAGGCAGGCGCTCTACCACTTGAGCTAAATCCCCAACCCCTCCAAAATAAATTTTAAAAAAATCTGGGGATGTAGTTCAATGCTAGAGCACTTGCCTAGGATGTGAAAGGCCCTGAGTTCAATCCCAGTACGGTAAATATAAAACATAAAATAATATATAGTACTACTTTACACCACAAGAAGCAGTCAGCCAAATCCAGAAAATGGGAAATTTTATTAGTAACTACATTCCTCAACCAATTAATGGTTTGGGGCAGAAGAAGAGTACTGAGAGAAGGGAGGGAAGGCTGTTACAGATAGAGGCATATCAAACAAATGCAATGTGTGGACTTGGTTTAGAGTCTGGTATAAACAGAACAACTGTAAAAAGACACTTTTGAGATAATTAGGAAAATTTGGACATATATGTGCTGTTATTAAGCATTAAGGAATTTGTAATTTTCTTAGATATGTTCATAACATTGTAGTACCAATATAAAGCTCTCATCTCTAGGGACACATATTGAAGTATTTAAAGGTGAAGCTTAAAGCCAGGATGAGCTGCTTCCCTCTCACCCTCTCACACTCCCTAAAAATGTTGGGGAAAGAAAGACAGCGAGGTTGGTGGATGTGTATAATTTGTTGAAGGTGGACTAAAAGGTACATGAGGATTCATTTTACTTTTTTCTTAGCTTTTGCTAATGTTTGAAAATATCTATAATAACGGCTTTTAAAAAATTGAATTGGGTGCTTGCTTCGGCAGCACATATACTAAAATTGGAACGATACAGAGAAGATTATCATGGCCCCTGCGCAAGGATGACATGCAAATTCGTGAAGCGTTCCATATTTTTGGGAGATGGAATAGGAGCTTGCTCCGTCCACTCCACGCATCGACCTGGTATTACAGTACTTCCAGGAACAGTGCACCAAAAAAAAAAAAAAATTGAATTGGAATTTTAAAAACTGCTCTTGAAAGGATTTTCTTTTACAGAGTCTGTTCCAGAATACTCTAGAGATTTGATGAATGTCAGTGATTGGTACAATTATTGCATCAACTTCTTGACTTTTTTTTTAACTTTTATTAGTATGTGTTTGCAATACATAATGATTACATTCACCATAGAGAATTGGCACATGTACATAACACATTTCAGTTCTTTTTTGTTTCCCTTTCTCTCTACCCTGCTTTTATTTTTCCGGGATCAGATCACTTCTTGACCTTTGTTTTTGGTGGTCTCTTCCATGTCCTCACCACATTTTCTCACCGTTTGCCCACATTCTTTTCCTCTTGGTGGCATGTTTCTTGATCTCAGATTCCTATAAGTTCTGAGCCTTTACTGGAATGGAAAGACAAAAGAAGGAAGACACTCCTGGAAACCTTAAAAAAGTCATGATTTTCCATTTAAGGGTATTAGTATAGGGGGTTTGTTGATAATGCTGATGTGTAAGGCAGCTTGTAATAACCTGTTAGGACTGTATTCTGCTGAAAGCTTTGGGATCATGGCTGTTTTTCTCTTTGCCCCTATGTCTGATAAACACTTCTGGACTATCAGGAACTGTATGCAGATTTCCCATTTCATGCCTTACCATTCTGACTGTAAATTCACGGCTTCATCTGCAGAAGCACAAGCCACATCGCACTTCTTTCTTACCTGCTCCTCTGACTGAAAGCCCTTATTCACAGTCTGCACAGCTGCACCCGGAGGGCTAGTTGACTTGGAATAATGCAGATTATATGCGTTTAAATTTTTGGTGTGTGTTTCTTAGCAGTAGATATGAAAGTTTGGACAACTGTGTTGTTGGAATTATGAAGCATTTTATTTTGTGGGTGTTAAAACAATGTCCTATTTTAACGAAGTTTTATAAATTTTGTAGGTACGTGAAAAAACAAGATATTCTCTACTAAAACTGATGAGTGCTTTGGTGTATTTTATAGATTCTCAGCAATTACTTTTTTTTGTTTTTAAGCAAGGTCTCACTATATAGTTCAGGCTGTCCTTGAACTCACTATGTAGCCCATGGCTGGCCTTGAACTTGAGGCAGTCCTCCTGCCTCACCCTCCTAAGTACTAGGATTACAGGCATGAGCTTAGCAATTATATTTGAAGACATGAATACAGACTGTAGGATGTACAATATAGTCCCAAACCCAGTGTACTTTGATTAATTCCAAAAGTTTAATGATTGATTTATAGGACACATTATTACCATACTTGTCTAATTCTAAAGTATATATATATATTTTTTTTCCTAAAGTATATACTTGTCATTTTTTTTTCTATCTTTTTTGTTTCGTTGAGACAGTGTCTTGGTATGTAGTTCAGACTGACCTTGAACTCACTATGTAGCACAGGCTGGCCTTGAACTTGCAGTGATCCTCCTGACTCAGCTCTTATTTTGTATTTATGAAAAAATAAAAATTTCATAACCAAATAATAAGTGAATAACAATAGTTATTATACTGCATATCATTATCTCGAAAGTACTTATTCAGAGTACAAGATAGAAACCAAAAAGATTCTTACCAAAAAAACCAAACAGTTGAATGTGGTGGTGCTCACCTGTAATCCTACTACTAGGGAGGTTGAGGCAGGCAGGATAGCTACAAGTTTGAGGCCAGCATGGGCTACATAGTGAGTTCAAACCCAGCCTGGCCTCCATAGCAAGACCCTGTCTCAAAAAACCTACTCCCCCCAAAAATTTGTTCTTATCTCTTTTTTTTTTTTGGTGCAGGGGATTGAACTCAGGGCCTTGCGCTTGGTAGGCAAGCACTCTAACCACTACGCTAAATTCCTAGCCTATCTGTTTATTTTTCTTTCTTTCTTTCTTTTTTTGTTTTTTTGAGACAAGATCTCGCTCTGTAGTTCAGGCTGGCCTTGAACTCACTGTGTAGCCCAGGCAAACCTTGAATTCCTGGCAGTCCTCCTACCTCAGCCTCTTGAGTGCTGGGATTACAGGCGTGCACTAGCATGCCCGGCTATATTGGTCACATATTAACATTTCTCATTTTTTAGGTGCATCTTACTGTACTTTACCTTTTTTTTTTTTTCCTGATACTGAAGATTGAAACCAGGGCCTTTGCACTGAGCTGCATCCCCAACTCTTTTTTATTTTGAGGCAAGGTCTTGTTAAGGCATTGAATTGCCCACATTGCGCTTGAATTTTCGATCCTCTTGTCTCAGCTTCCTGGCATGCTGGGATTATTACAGGCATGGGCCACCACAACAGGCTTACTTTCTTTTTTTGGGGGGGTCGATTTATGGTTCGCAAAATTTCAATTTAGGAGTTGGGGATTTAGCTCAGTGGTAGAGCACTTGCCTAGCAAGTTTTGCAAGGCCCTGAGTTCAATCCCCAGTACCAAAAAAAGGGAAAAAAAAATTTCACAACTAAACTTAATAATGTAAATTAGTCTGAGAAGCTTTGCAAAACCTGAAATTTTGAAGTTATTTTATATGTCATTACTGAAAAAAATGTAAGAACTAAAGCTTTTTTCTTCTTAAATTTGCACAATTTGTATTTATAAGCAGAAATAAAAACCAAAAACTATTACTATTATGAAATGGCAGGTATATTTAATTTTATTTTTAGTCTTTTCTATTTTCTGTTTAAAATTTCTTATCACTTTAGCCTGGAGCTAACTGGGTTACAGGCTCCAACTTCCTTGCTAAATAAGTCAGTGGCAGCTTTTGGTTTGTGTTTTTATTCCTTGTTACATATCTAATGACTGGGAGAAATCCATGCAAAAAATTCATTTGACAGTGTTTATCTCTTTAAAGTCGTGATCACTGGTAGGTATTAATTTTTGGCAAAGTGGCTCTTGAATTTCCCCCATTTTACCAGTTGAGTATGCTTTCACTTGCTATTCATTTAAAAATTTTTCATATTGCTAGTTCAAAAAAAGAAAACACCAGTAGGTAAAAACTGTATGCTTACAGATTTTTGGGGGGAGGTGGTGGTACTGGGGATTGAACTCAGAGCCTGGCACTTGCTAGGTAAGCACTCTACCACTGAGCTAAATCCCCAACCCGGATATTTTCATTTTGAGGGGAACTATGAGAAATTGAATCCAATTGAAATTTGCCTTTATTTTTATATTATTTGTATCACCATGTTTAAATTTTTTTTTGACAGCCAGAAATAGAATTTTCAAAACTGAATACATCCTAAAATGCATGCAAAAGATTATTTTTGGTTGATTTATTTTTTCTTACTTAGCGGTTTACATAGTGGTTGGCCCTACTGAAGCATTTATTAAGCTGTAATTATATGATAGAGCAGGGAAGAGGCATAAAAGAAATGGAGTTTCTATATACTCTGGCAGTGTTCGCTGTTATTTTGCCTGGCTTAGGGGCGCAGTTTACAGAAAAAACTAAAAACAGATGTAGCAAAATAATATGTTCCCTGGATAACTTAGGTTCTATGTTCCTCAGAAGAAATCTGGCCTAAAGATGTGTATTTCATTGTTGTTTACACAAAGGATTTCAATACCTGGGGCAGCATCTAAGTGCTGAGTTATACGCACAGCTGTTGATTTAGTTGTTTAGTCCATCTGCCCTAAAGTTAAAGAAGAATTATTTTAACCCAAGTTTCAGTAAATCTATTTTTAAATGGAGTTTTTGATTCAAGGAAAGAATAAAGCGGTGATTTATAAGAACACTTGTTTTCTGAGATGAAAACTAAATTAACAAGCGAATTTTGTTTGGGATTGTATTTTCACTTTCCTTATATTCATAGAAGTATTTTCTTAGTTCTGACAATCTGTTGTTTATTGTTAGGCCTATTTTCTCTACACTGTTTTTTGGTTTTTCTGTTTTTTGATTTTTGTTGTTTCTCTTTTGGTTTTTGGTTTGTTTTTGTTTTTGTTTTTCTTCTTTTTTTTGTTTTTTTGTTTTTTGGTTTTTGGTTATTTGAGATGGGGTCTCACCATGTAGTCCAGGTAGACCTTGAACTTATTACGTAGCCCACGCTGGCCTTGAAATTGCAGTGATCCTCCCGCCTCAGCCTCCCAAGTTGCTGAGATCATACATGTACACCACCACACCTGGCACTTGAAGCTCATTTTTAGTGTAGCAAGTACTTTATAATAAAAAGTGAAATTTCATACATTGGTGATGAAACCTGAATGAGATACTAAATAGTTCTTTTCTGTTCTTTTTTTTTTTTTTTTTTTGAGACAGGGTCTCACTGTGTACTTCAGGGTGGCCCTAAACTCACTATGTAACCCAAGCTGGCCTCAAACTCACAGCAATTCTGCCTCAGCCTCCCAAGTGCTGAGATTATAGGTGTGCACCACCACGCCTGGCCTGAGTAGTCCATTTTCATAGCAGCCCCCACTACTTCTTTGGTTGGTGATTCTAGGGTCATGTTATACCTAGGCTATAATGACATTTGACTAAAGAGCAGCCTTGTACAGGAAGTCACAATATGTACTAAAGCAGTAAGGTAGAAACCAACGAGTCAGCACTCAGAGGCATTTAATATCACCTCGGGGAGGTTGGAGATTTAGCTCGAGCGGTAGAGCACTTGCCTAGCAAGGGCCGAGTTCAACCCCCAGCACTGGAAAAAAAGAAAAAAAAAGGGTAATACCTCCTATAGTACTAGGCCTACAGCCAAAATGGCTGGAGTACCTGTCAGATTACCTAGCCGTCGGCTCTCTTTCTACATTCTTCCCTCTAGTGAAGACTCAAGTTTATGTCCCCGAAGAAGTAGCCAGGCAAAATGGTGATGTGTTGTGCTCTCAAGGTTTGTATTTACAGTCCTGGGGGTTGTTTGTTTGTTTTGGTTTTTTCGAGACACTATATGGTCCAGGCAGGCCTTAAACTCACTGTGTAGCCCAAGCTGGCCTCGAACTTGCAGCAGTCCTCCTCCCTCAGGATTACAGGCATGTGCCACCATACCCAGCTCAATTTGTGAATCTTATAATTAGGACTTGTATGTGGTATACCTTTATTTCATTTTCCCAGTAATTTATTTATTTATTACAAAATTATTCATCTACAATAAATTGCAAATTTAAAGAAAAATTTAAGTTCTGTTTCCAAGAACTCCCAAGAAAAAATATGACTTGCTTCTAGAAATTGATTGTTTTTTATAATATAGATTAACTGTGTTTCCATCTGATGGATAATCCTCATGTTTAAAATACTATTCCACTGACTTTTGTTTCAGAATTTTCAATACTTTCATTCAATCTAACTTGTCTTTTTTTTTTTAATAAATTGGATGAATAAAGCAAAACACTGGTTAGCATGAGTTATGAGCTAAGATTTAGAAAAGAAATAATTGGAAACTGGATATAATGGCACATGCCTGTAATCCCAGCACTGGAGCCTGAGGTGGAAGGAGGGAAAGTTTGAGATCAGCCTGAGCAACTAGCAACTTAGTGAGACTCTGTCCCAAAAAATTTTAAAACAGGTGGGGATGTTCAATCCTCAATACTGAAAAGAAGATAGGGTAGCATGGAAATTATTTTTTCAAAGTACTACCTAAAATAGACCCATTCTTCTGAAGAATGGACGTGCTAACCTTTTAAAGCTACAATCCTGGCCTGATGGTGCATGCCTATGATCCCAACACTCTGGGAGGCTGAGGCAGGTGGATCACAAGTTTGAGTCCAGTGTGGACAATTTAGCAGCTTAGCAAGACCCTGTCTCAAAAAAATAAAAATACGGTTGAGGATGTAGCTCAGTGTGAAGGCTCTGGGTTTAATCCCCAGTACCAGACATACTCATGTGTGCACACACAAAAAACAGTGTTTTACTGAAACTACTTAGTAAAATATGTGTAATATTTGGCTTAACATATAAAACACTGTGGAAGTAATTTTGTAGATGCCATTTTTTGCTATAGCCTTTATCTTATTATTTTTAAAATACCATACTTTTTAATGTAAATATTTCAAACCTGTACAACTCTCATTTCAAACATTTAAGACTCTAAAACCAAAGTACAACGAAAAAGCATTTATGCAACTCTCTAGCTTTTATGTGAAATGGAATTTGACCCTGAAGTGATCTTTATGCTGAGAACAAAATATCTTTAGATTTCAGTGAGCTTCATTTTCCTTGTATTTTTCCAGCATTCTAATTTCGAAAATTATCCAGTACACAGAAAATTTGAAAAAATTGTATAGTGAACACTCATTAATCCTTATCTCTACCATATTTTCCCCAAAATAAGACCTAATATTACAATAATTTTTGCTCCAAAAGATGCAATAGGGTTTATTTTCAGGGGATGCTTTATTTTTTCATGTACAATAATCTACATTTATTCAGATACAATTATATACTTTTTTCATTGATTCATATACAAAAATCTACATTTATTCATGCATGAAATCTATACTCAGATACAGTCATGTCATCTTCTAGAACTTAATCATAATTCTCCGAACCCCACATTCTGGCCTGAATTTCTTGTGACTCTTTGCTGTAGAACCGTTGGCCCCACTCTCATGTCTAGCAATAGAGCTCTTCTTAAATGAGTACTTCTTGTCCATGGATCCTGCTCCTAGGTTATGGACAACATAGCTGTCAGTGATTTTTTTTGAGACAAGGTCTCGCTATGTAATTCAGACTAGCCTTAAGCTCGCTGTGTAGCCCAGGCTGGCCTTGAAGGTACGACCGTCCTCCTTCCTCAGCCTCCCAAGTGCTGGGATCACAGGCATGCACCACCACAACTGGCTGTCAGTGATTTTAGCCCATGAATTCTTCACCCAAGTCACAGCCTCTTGCAGGCTGGCTTCCATTAAATCAAGTGTTAATTGAAGATGTATGAGACAGGAGTGGCAACAAAATGATGACAGTTAAGAATGATGGTCAAAAAAAAGAAAAAAGAGTGATAGTCCACACCAAAGCGAATAAAAATTGCAGGCACCAAAGTTCAGAAAATGTTTCTTTATTTCATATGAGTGCATTAAGTACGACTGTTATAACACACGATATATTGAATCATGATTCATATTAGACACAACCACATCTGTTGAGTATTAAGTGCTCCTGTTATTCATGTGTTGTGTCTGTACTCTGGTCGTTTGGCAATAAGTCCCTAGTTTTCATCTGTTTATGTAAGCACTTACCTCTTGTCCAAAGATGCCCGCTTGAGTATTTACAAATAGTTATAGTTTATGTTACTTATTTTAAGTATTAATGTTAATATGATTTGTATTTAATTATATATTAATATTATCATTTTACAATTCAGTATATCCATGTTGTGTTGCAACAGACATACGAAATGTGTCCATCTGGCTGATGATCCTAACTGGGGCTTTTTTAGGATGTAGGGCTTATATTGCACACATCCTAAAAAATTATGCTGGGGTTTATTTTCCAGTTAGGTCTTATTTGGGGGAAATACAGCATATGCTACAATTAGCATTTTTTTGTCATATGTTTATCCCTTCATTTAACGTGTTTTTGAAGCATTTCAAAGTAAGTTGTAGTATGAGTATGCTAGTGCTGACAGATGCAGGCAGCTGCAGAGGAACCCTAATCCTGCCAAAATGTAGCCGATTACCATCATTTCAGGAAGTTTTCTCCCACCTGCTGCCAGTTGATCTCCACCTCCTGTCCCCAAAAGGCAACCATTGTCTTTTTTTGTTTGTTTTTTGTTTTTGTTTTGGGGGGTTGCACCATAAATTAGTTTTGCTTATGCCTCTTAACAGCAGATTCCCATATTATGTACTTTTTTGGTTAAGGCTTCATAGCATGTTTTTGTGTTTTTTGTTTATTTGTTTTTGTTTTTTGAGACAGGGTCTCACTTTGTGGTGCGGGCTGGCCTCGAATTCACTGTGTACCCCAGGCTGGCCTCAAACTTGTGACCATCCTCCTGCCTCAGCCTCCTGAGTACTGGGATTACAGGCGTGCGCCACCACATTCAACTCTCATTAACATGTTTTTGAGATTCATTTATGTTGTTGCATGTACCAATAATTAATTCCTTTTTATTGCTGAATAGTGATCCTTTGTTTGACTTTCAGTCTTTGTTTATCCATTCTCTGTGGATGTACACCAAAGGTGGTTGGGACATTATGAAAACACTGATGTGAATATATTTGTACAAGCCCTTTTGTGAATATATTTTCATTTTTAGGAGTAACTTTGCCTCGTTTTCTATTCCCTTGCACTTTTATCTACAGTTAACTGAAAGAGAGAACTGTATAAAATTGCTGCATCGAGTTCAAGTTGGTAGATACTCCTTTCCTAGATTAACAGGAATTTGTCACATTTCTAGTTGTTTAATTTGGGGATTTTATTTTATTTTATTTTTTGGTACTGGGGATTAAACTCAGGTCCCTGTGCTTGCTGGACAAGCACTCTAACCACTGAACTACATCCCCAGCCCCTGGGGTTATTTTTAAGAGAGGAAGTGACAGGATATTTGTATATATACTCATACACACTATACACAGATGTATGAACACAGTCATTATTTGTGTCCATCAACTACAGATTAGTCACAGTTCAACTTCTCTCTTTCCTATTTAGTAGCAATTCTCACCCTTGGCTGCATGTGAGAACCATCGGAAGGGGATTTTGAAATTCTTCATCACCTAGCAGCTATTCCAAAGCAATTAATGAGAATATCTGAGATGGGATTCAGATAGCAGTAATTGTAAAAGCTCCCCAGGTGATTCCGATATACAGCTAAGAATACAAACAGGTGCTATTAGGAGCACATGAAATAAAATTAAGGTAAGGGTATACAGTGATGACAGGTCTTTTAGAGACCCACTGCTGGCACCGCAATTAAACCTGAATACTGAGGTTTTAGTTTAGAAAAAACAACGCAAACATTAACGTCTTTTTGTCTTAAAAGAAAACAACACAGTTCCATGGGTTCACCACCACTAGTATGAGCTTTCTTTTAAAAAGTCTGTGTTGCTTACCAGAAGGGCATTGGAGGTGTTAAGAGTTGAGCTTTGCTGTTTACAAATTGTGAGTTTGGGTGAATTCCTTAGCTAAGTGTTTCTGCCATGATTAAATGAGATTGTGGTGTGAAGTTTCTAGTGCAATGCAGAGCACAAAGTAGGAGTTCCTTCTCTTTCAGAAGTGGTGTGTATCTTTGAATGAGTAAGGGTTAGAAACCATCATTCCTTCTCTGTAAAATAAATTTAACACAGCATTACTTGTCAGATGGAAGGCCTTCTTAACAACAAAGCCTTTACATTGACATGGAAACTAACAGGGCTCAATTTACTTATCTTCCTGACTGAGTGCAGAGGTATGGCCTCCTAACTCTGTAGTTAAAGTCATCGACTGAGAATTTGATACAGTTATCTGATAAATATACTAAGAGTTAAGTATTTTAGGTGTGTGCTAAAGGAACTGTATACCTCTTAATCAGAGGAAATTCTTTGTGTTTTTTTTTCTTTAAAACATGATAGTTTTGGTGTCTGGTCATTTGCTTTTTGGGGGTTTTTATTTTATTTTACAGTGCTGGGGATTCAACCCAGGGCCTTGTACATGCTAGGCAAGCACCCTACCACTGAGCTACATCTTCAGCCCTTTTTGTTTTATTTTTGAGACAGGGTCTAAATTGCCCAGGTTGGCCTCAAAACTTGCAGTTCTCTTGCATCAGTCTCCAGAGTACCTAGAGGCATGCATGCCCAGCTAAAACACACAATGTTTAAGCACAAAAAGTTACGAACTTTTCCCTTTAAAAATATTTTTTTTCTTTTAAACAATCTTGTACTTTGGGGAAAGTTAATTTCTCTTCATGGATATCATTTTGTATACACAGCTTCTAGAGCTATGCTTTGTATAAAATTATAGGAGTTATTAAATAAGTATGAAATAAGTGTTTCCATTTGAAGGATAAAAAAGTAACTGATGGCTTTTCTTTGTATAACTTTCTCATATGTTTTGAAACGACACAACAGAAGCCTAACAATATCTTCTATTTTCTTAATTGGCATAGTGCTGTTGTGGGGAAAATAATTCTCAACGTGTTAGATGTCAACAACAGAGGAATGAAGGAAGTTATGAACCAAAGGAGTAGGTTAAAGTTTTATGGAAATACGAAGAGTAGCTCCTGGGTTTCCAGGACGGGTCCCAAGGGAGTGGCCACAGGGCCCCTCAATCCAAGAGTTAATTATAGATAAGCAGAGTATAGGAAATGCCCATTTGTTTAGTGGCCATATATCACAGGTGGTTCTGTGGATTTTAAATGACCGCCTGGGATGCAGGCTCTCTAACCCAGGTCTTCAACATGTAGGATTTCAAGGAAACTGGGATTTTAGAGAAAAACTATTTTGCATTTTAAGTTCCTCGGCACTGGGGAGTTTTAGTAGGGAGTAGCTGCCAAGTCCTTTTAGTAGGGAGAGGGCTGCATCCCATGTTGGGTGAGGAAGTTCATTCGTGGTTCGTGGTTCAAAGTCCTAGTTCTGTGTCTCTTATTTTAATTTTTACCAAAATACCTGGTCTACCTACTCTATTTCAGGTCCTTCCCCTAGCTAGCTGCTTTACTCATAAGCGAAATACAACTATTTTCTGCAGTGCCAGTTTTTCATTAAAGAGGAGTGTTTGTAAAATGAACTGTTCCCCTATTCTTGTGTGAAATATGAGGTCAGAGGTTGAGATCATGATGTGCAGTAATGTGAGTGATAGAAGCAAGTGGGGGAAGCACACAGTTGGTAGTGGTTAGTTCTGCCCAGTCTCTGGCTTTCTGCAGCCCTGGGAGAGCAGCCTCAACAGTCGTAGAGCTTCTTTTAGGTTACTAACAATAAACCGGGGGTGGCGTGCCTGATCCTTTCAAGTGAACGATAAACACTGCAGAAGGCGTGTCTACGAGCGCCCCACTCCCTGGGCTGTGGGTCACGTGGCTCCCAGGACTTCCCCATTCCCAGCCGTTGCCTCCCGTGGGCAGTAATCGGAGTCCGAAGGGAAGAGCGAGAGGTAGGCAGGGAAAACAGAGTGGAAGGAAGTTTAAAACAGAAAGCAAAGCGTTTCTGTAACAATGCCCCACTTCACTGTGACTAAAGTAGAGGACCCAGAGGATGGGGCAGCAGCTTCGGTCTCCCAAGAGCCCCGTTTAACAGAACTAAAGCCCCGGATTCTGGACGCAGATGAACCAGGTGAGTAAGTCCTTAGTTTGCAAGTTTTTGGAACCTATAGAGTTTTTGTGAGAGAACTGGTAACTAACGTATCGAAATTAAGAATGGCTTCTCGAGAATGGAAAAAAGTTGTGGTCGAAGTGTTTTTCAGTAATGTGTTTCATGTGCTTGTGTATCTGATAACTTACTTTTTTCACACACTCGTTTGTTTTTCCCAACAATGAGCTCTGTGTTCATTACCAACAGGTGAAATTGAATCATGGCAATGTATGAAAAGAGTTTTCAAGAAAAAGGAATGGCACAGTAAAAGTCAATTTATGCAGAATTTAGAATTCATTCACATGGATTATATTTAGGAAAGACTCCAAACCTAATTAGTAAATGAAATTTAACTTTAGCCGTTTATATATTATATAAAGAGGAAGCATGGTTCAGTAGCTTGGTACTGTGGACTTTGTACTTGTGGCTTCTCAGGCTATTTAGAATTTTGCCTCAGTTTACCAACTCAACAGGAATTCAGTAGTGAGTGGTATAAGAATTCTTTAATAAAAGAATAAAGAGAAGATAAAAAATAATAAAGGACAAAAGTATAATAGATGATCATTTTGATGACTGGCATAGCATCAGGTTTAACAAAATTATTTGATGAATGTGCTTATCCCCGTTATTTTCTCTAAATGGTAACAGTTTTACTTTCTAGGGGAATTGTGGTTTTGAATTTTTAAACATGCAATTAAAATCTTAGTTAATATTATAGTATTAAATATAGTCAGTTTGAAGCCTCTCATTTTTTAAATCTGTAAATTGTCAGCAACTTCTCTATTATGTGAATAAAGCCTAAGGGAAACTCTCAGAATTCCTTTTAATCCCGTGATTCTATGATTCTAACATTTTTCTATAGCAGTGATGGTGAATCTTTAGAGGTTTCAGTGATAAACAGCCAACTGCGCTGTGCGTGCCATAAATTCACCACCACTGTAATCTGTTGTGAGTAACACTGCCATTCCTTGCTGTACACAGCTGTTGATGATCTGTTTCTTTTTCTTTTAATTTTATTTTAATGGTACATTTTAGATGTACATACTGATAACATTCATCATAGGGGATTTGTACCTGTACATGACATATCTTGTTGCTTCTTTTTTTCCCATTCCCCTCCCCTCACCCCCTCCTCCCTCCCTATCTACAAAAGCTTTGTTTCCATTTTTTCCTTCCATTTCTTATTTTGATGATCTGTTTCTTACCAAGTTGTAGAGAGTTTGTAGTTAAGAATCTTTAACTTATTTGAGATAGTTTAACAGAAATAAAAGCTTATTAAGAAAAATCTTTATTTTTGTCCTTCAAGTGAAAGAATTTATTAGGAGAAGATAAGAAAGGTTTTATGTAAACTCTTTGTCTACTGGGTTATTTTCATTTTGCTGAATAGTCAGGCTGATAAGCTGAAAGCAAGTTTCACCTACTTGGAAATTGTGCCTGATTCTTTATGACTTCAGCTCAGAGGAGTTTCTCAGACTTGTGTGTATTCGAACGTACACTTCTGTATGTAATTGCTTAGATTTTGATCCCCTTAGACTTTTGTCTTTATTGCCAGCTTCATTAATTTCACAAAATGTAAGCATAGTCCATCCTGTACCTCATTTCACTTCTCATTGTTTTTCTGTTCCCTTCTGCATCTTTGCTGTATTTTTATTTCATCTTTCCTAGACCTAGTATGTTTGGAGAAATTGCCTTCTGATTAAAGAGAGCATTAAAATGACAATCTATTAGCTGCCATAAAAAATTTGATAATACTCAGACTTTTAATGAAGTAACATTTTTAAGCTTCATTTATTTTTTTCCATAGTAATTGTTTTGAACAAGTAAGGAATGATGTATATAATCTAAGTTAGGTTTAGTTTTTTTGTGTTTGTTTCTGAGACAGGGTCTCTCTATGTAGTTCATTCTGGTCTTCCACTCACTATGTAGATAGCCCAGGCTGGCCTTGAACTCAAAGCAGTGCTCAGCCTCCTGAGTGCTGAGATTACAGGCTTGCACCACCATACCCAGCTGCCTTTGCATTTAATAAAACTTTTTATTTGGTGTTTTCATAACAACCCAGAAAATATAGTGTCCACTTGAGTAAAGGGCTGGGAATGTGCTAAATTATCTTTATTGTAGGGTTAAGTTGGAGAGAAGAAGGGAAGTAAAAATGTAAGCTTTTTTTTTTTTTAAACCAACTAAGCAATAAAATGTTATTTAGGATAGATTCAGGATTTTTTGTTTGTTCTTGTTTTGGGCTTTTTTGTTTTGTTTGGTGCTGGGGATCGAACTGAGGCCCTTGTGCTTTCAAGGGAAGCACTCAACCACTGAGCTAAATCTCCAGCCCTTGGGCTTTTTGTTTTTGTTTTTGTTTTTGTTTTTGTTTTTTGATATTATGTTTGCTTGAAATATTTTAGCCAAATCCCCCCCCCCATTCTCCTGATTTTAAAACTAAAAGAAACCCTACCTTGATTGCAGTTTTCTTGTGGTCACTTTTAAGACTGCAGTTATGTAACCAGTGGCTGTTTTGGTTATTGCTGTTTTGTTTTCTCTGTCTGTGTAGAGAGAAAATACGTAGTGTTGTATAAACTGAACATATTTAGAAAGCTGATCATCTTTTAACACAGGTTTTGGTTTTTTTTGTTTTGTTTTGTTTTCGGTGCTGGGGATTGAACTCGGGGCCTTGCACTTGCTAGGCAAGCACTCTACCACCGAACTAAATTCCCACCCCCTAACATAGGTTTTTAGATGATACTTAAGCTAGACAATTTCAGTGAGATAAAGTAGAAAGTGAATAGGGGTAATATAAATTTTAAAAATGCTCATTTTTGCATGCTAGTTCCTTGAATGTCAGTATAGTAGAACTTTACATAATTTTTGCTTCAAAAGGAAAAACGACCTTAGATTTCCATTACATTTTTGTTGCTTCTTTCCCATTCTGTTTTCTCAGCAGTCTGTCTACAGAAATTGTACTTACCACACACTGTACTGCTATCATCTGTTTACTTATTTGTCTCCCCCAGAAAACTGATAATAAGCTCTTTTTTTTTTTTTTTGTATCGGGAATCAAACTGAGGGCCTTGTGCCCGCTAGGCAAGCACTGGTAACCACTGAGCTAAATTCCCGGCCCTGATTATAAGCTCTTTGAAGACACCTTGCCAGATCATTTTATATCCCCAGATCCTAGGCAATATAGTGAACAGTTCAGTGAATAGACATGTTCTTTGCCTTTTTTACTTATCAAACATCATGTCGAATGTACCTTTCTCCTAAGGCTACAAAAGGTATAAGAGTTTCACACCACCACCACCACCACCCCCAAGCAGCAGAATGGCTTTGGGACTTGGCTTTGACTCCCATTCCTACTAATTATTACTAATTAGTAGTGATAATTTGTAATAATTAGCACTTGAGTGACTTTCACCAAGTTGTTTAGCTTCTTTCTTCATTGATAAAACCAAGGGAGTAACAGTACCTACTTTACGGTGTGCTTGTGAGAATTGCATGAATGTGTGTGTGTGTAAATAGAGTGTGTGCGTGACAGCTCTCAAAAATAAGAACTACCTTTTATGTATTACATTGTGACTAGTGGTTCAATAAGAAAAAGAAAGGCTAGTGGTTCAAAAGAAAAAAGGTTTGGATAGCATATGATGGGGAGAATAATAAGTTACCTGGTGGGGATGGTGGACAGGTATGTTGAGGGAAAGGACACAGTGGATTCTTGAAGTTAGAGAAGATTACAGGCAATAGTAACAGTTTGAAGGTAAAAGAAGATAGTGAAGCACTGTGGCAAACAACTTAGGGTAGTTAGCACCCTGGGGGTGTGGTAAAAAGATGAGGGAGGAAGGTAGATTGAGGCTGTTTACTGAAGTGTTACCAGTTTCATCCTGTCTCTACTCTGTGGGTAGTTTTTGCCTTTTTAGAAATTAAAAAAAAAAATTAAAAACAGGCTGGTAGCTTGCCTTGGGTTGCATGGTAACAGCCACTGTTCAAACTTTCAAATTCTCTGTGCTTCCTATCATACCATAATACCAAATCCAAAATTTCTAGAATAAGAAAAAGTTATTTAATATCTTAATGTGCATGGCTCACAGAACTTGATATGAATATTATCAAAACCCAAAGTCCTGGTAGGACCAGTATATCAGTTTTACTGTTCGTTTCATTTCCTTAGTCACGTATGAATGCTACATTCCTTTGTGTAAATTTATTTATTTATTTATTTTTGGTTTTTTGAGACAAGGTCTCACTTTGTAGTTCAGGTTGGCCTTGAACTCCTGGCGATCCTCCTGCCTCAGCCTCCCGAGTGCTGGGATTACAGGCATGCACCACCATGCTCAGCTGTTTAAATATTAAATTTGTGTTTGTGTATTTTTGCAAAATAATTGTTCTAAATCTCTTCCTTCCTAATCTTCTTACACTATCTATGGATGAGGCAGAGTTGGACTGCTGGACTTTATTTCAGTAGACACAACAGATTAGATTTCCCTTCCCTTGAAAATACAGTTCTATGGAAGCTTTCAGAAATGGACCTATAACAACAAAGGGAAGAACCTATATCAGTGTTGAACAGCATCTTCAAACATTTGGTCACGGGTAATCCACACAGTATGAGAGCATACTGTGATAGATTTCTGTTAAGTGAAGTTAAAATTTCATTAATAACGCACAGGATAATAGACTAATTAAATACTGTATTCTACTGGTTATCCATGAAATCTTACGTTCTAAAGAAGATTTGACTACTTTTTTTTATTAACTAATATTTTAAAAATAGGTCATGACAGACAAGTGTGGAGATACTTCTCTTCATGGATGAAACTCTTTTCTCTGTAGTGAACATTTAGAAGCCTTTTATAGCTGGGCATGCCGGCATGTGCCTGTAGTGAGGGCTACTCGGAAGCCTGAGACTGGACATGACTGCTTGAGCCTAGGGGTTTGAGGCCCACCCAAGCATCATAGTAAGACCCCTTGTCAAAAAACAAAAAATAGAAGCCTTAAAAAAAAAAAAAAACTCGGGGCTGGGGATTTAGCTCAGTGATTAGAGTGCTTTGCGTTGCAAGCACAAGGGCCTGAGTTCAATCCCCGGCACCACAAAAAAAAAAAAAAACAAAAACAAACTATTCACACAGGGCTTTTACCAACCTGGCTAACAGAAACATAGATCTGAATGTTTTAAAATCTGAATAAAAAGTTTATCCTTTAGCTTGTCTGCATAATGGTTTTCTCCCTCCCTCCCTACAGCCCAGTATTCTGGGTGACTGAGGTGAAGACTAACACCTCCCTAAAATATCCTCCCAATTCTTTTTGCTGTGATTTTTACTTGAATATAAGAATACAGATTTGAGTCTGTTTGCTTTCAGCGCTGTACATCTTAAAACTTTGTATAGATTGTGACGCTTTTATCATGCTACTCTCTGACATTCTTGAACACTTTTTTCTACCCCAACACTGTTTTCACTGGTTTATTTAAATTTCTCACCCCCAGAATTTTCTTGCTTAGCATACTAGCTAGCCCTGTGTGTACTGTCTACTATTCTTACTACACAAGACGTATACCAGATTAGAACTGTTTAAATTCTATAAAGATAAACTTCTATAAAAATATGCATAAACATATGTTGCTTAATTGTTTTTTTTATATTTTGTACTGAAACAATATTTACTGTAGGAATATAAAAATATATTAAGTATAATTTAACATACTGTAAAATAGTCAAAATATTTTCAGATTTCAGGCTGAATTTAGATATATGGCATGGGTTAAGGAATTGATTATTAGTTGGTAAACTGTAAAGAATATAGCATTTCTTGCTTTTGCCAAGTGAAAGAGGAAGCAATTTTGTGAAAAAAATGCCATCAACATTACAGCAACAATAGCTACAGTGGTTTGGCATGGTGAGTGGCTACACTAGCATTAATTCGGGCACTTAATGAATGGCGGTTTATTTACTCCTTGCAACAACCAGGACAAGTATCCATTATCACCATTTTAGAGATTAGGAATGTGAGTTGCTAAGAATTTAAAAACTGAGGCTGGTGATAGTAAGTGACTTACCTCAGCCCACATGGTGGGTATGATAGACAATGTAAGTGGCAGATTTGGGATTCAAACTAAGATCTATGCTTTCACCACGCCACACTGTTCCTTGGCTTTAAACATACAGATAATTTTTTTGTTTTCTGCAACTAGGCTGCCCTGTTTTCTCAGTAGTTACTAATTGTTAGACTCATCATTTCTCAAAGTTAGCTTCTTACTCTACCATTTCATGTTTTGGATTGCTTGTTTATTTTTTTAAGTTTTAAAGAGACAAGATCTTGCTATGTAGTTTTAGGCTGGTCGTGAACTCACTGTGTAGCCCGGGCTGGCCTGAACTCATGGCAGTCCTTCTGCCTCAGCCTCCCAAGTGCTGGAATTACAGGTGTGCACCACCACACTCGGCTTGCTTTTTTATTTGGTATAGAATATTTCCAAAGGTAAAATATTCTTTCAAATGATGCTAAACATTTAGAATTCTGAACAAGCAAGGAACGTGACTTAACATTTTCATGATGGGGAACACGTTCATGATGACGCTGTAATTCATATGTCGTGTTGCCAGGCAGCTCTGAACCCATCAGGCAGTCATGCATATAGTCATGCTTATATGGCTGGTGGTTCAAGCCAGGGGGAACATGTTAATCAAGCAATCTTTTAGTAGCCGTCTAGTCCTCACACTTCTAGAGGGGTTACAGACTTGTCAGTTAAATAGAAGTGCGAGACATAGAGCCTGAGGTTAGTGATGGAAAAAATTGCCATGTGGAGTAAAATCATTGAATTTTAATATAAGAATATATGTACACCACTGAAGGTATGCATAATGTGTTTAATAGAAAAAATTATAATGCATCACTTAATGGATCTTATCACTTAGAATGAAACTAGGTTACAAACAAAAGTCCGGCTGGGCATGGTAGCACACACCTGTAATCCCAGCTACTCAGGAGGCTGAGGTAGAAAGATGGTAAGTTCTAAATCAGCCTTGACAACTCAGCAAGACCCTATTTCAAATTATTTTTGAAATATTCTTTTCAAAAGGCTGAAGATGTAGCTCAGTTGATAGAGCATCGTTAGGTTTGATTCCTAATACTTCAAAACAAAAAAATCTGTTGAACAATTTTAATCCATTCTAAAGTTCTATATGATGAAGTAAATCATCTCTTTTCCTTTCCTGTGTTCTTTCCACCTTAGCAACCTTTTATAGCAAAGATTCTGATGGTTATATTAGAAATTATGTATTTCTAGTAAAGGTCCTTCTCAAGAGTTGTCTCCATCTTTCTCCCACCTCATTACCTTGTTCATTACTTTCTTTTTGGTGTCAGGGATCGAATTGAGGGCCTTGTGCTTGCTAAGCAGGTGCTGTGCCACCCCCTTATTTGTTTCTTTTTATCTGAACTCTCTTCCCTTCTGCTTCCATACTCTGCCTACCCTAAAAAACTATACACATCCACATTTAACATCATCACCTCAAGATCAGATTCATATTCATTTCCTCTAAATGACTTGCCTAATCTTAATTTTGATTATTCCACTTACCACTATCTGTCAGCTCTCAAATATGCTTTGCAGTGTGCTTTAAACTTGTGTTCTCATTGTAATTATCTTTATTTCTCCAGCTGAATCATAAATTACACAAGGGTGAAGGACAGTGTTTTAATTATTCTTAGAAAAGCACCTTTTTATTTTAGAAGGTTTCAAACTCAGAAAATTTCACCAAGCCAGGTGTGGTGGCACACACCTATAATCCCAGCACTTGGGAGGCAGAGGCAGGAGGATCACCGTGAGTTCGAGGCCAGCCTGGGCTACATAGTGAGTTCAAAGCCAGCCTGAATCAGAGTGAGACCCTGTCTCAAAAAACCTAAAAAAAAAAAAAAGAGAGAGAGAGAAAAAGAAAATTTCACCAAACTTTCTGCACATGTATCCTTACCTATTGATATTTTTCTTTATTTTTAGATGTTCTTTATATTTAAGAATATCAACCTTTCTTGATACGTTGGAAATATTTTTCTCAGTCAGTATTGCTTTTAGGTTTATTGAGGTGTAATTGACATAGAATTAACTGTGTATATTTATAGTTTGAAAAGTTTTGACATCATGTACAGGTACAAAATAACCATGTTGATTATGATCATTATGTATACAATGTACCAATACATGTTCTTGGTAAAAATAATAAAAAAATTTTAAAAAAAAAGTTTTGACATACATTTGTCCCTATAAAATAGTTATCACATTCAAGATAATGAACATTTTCATCATGCCCAAAAGTTTCTTTGTGTTTTGTTTTGTTTTGTTTTGTCTTGTTTGAGACAGGATCTTGCTATGTAGTTCAGACTGGCCTTGAATTCAATATGTAGCCCAGGCTGGCCTTGAACTTACTGTGATCCTCCTGCCTCAGCCTCCCAAGTGCTGGGATTTCTGGCATGTGCCACCATGCTCAACTCTCTTTGTGCTTTTTATAACCCATTTTTCTAATTCCTTGGTCCTCAAGCAACCACTGATCTGTTTTCTCTTACTGCACATGAGTTTGTAATTCCTAGTATTTTATGTAAGTCGAGTAATATAGTATGTACTCTTTGGTTTGACTGCTTTTATACAGCATAATTATTTTGAGATTCATCGAGTCTAGTCAATATCCTATAATTCCAACTCCCATGACAACCTTCCTTATTTCTTAGATTTCTTTTCCCAGAATTTAACACTTAGGGCCAGTAGTTGAAAACACAATGCGGTTGGGGATTTAGCTCAGTGGTAGAGCGCTTGCCTAGCAAGCTCAAGGCCCTGAGTTCAATACCCAGCACCCCCCCCAAAAAAAGAAAAGAAAATACAACAGTTTGCAGATGTTTGGAATTCACAGAGGATCTGTAAAATTTGATTTAGCCAGATGTGGTGGTGTACATCTGTAATCTCAGTCCTGAGGAGGTTCATTTGAGCCCAAGAGTTTGAGGCCAGCCTTGGCGGCCAGCAGTCTCAAAAAAGCAAAACTAAAAACAGTTAATTTATTTGCCAAGATTTGAATGTTTTGGGATTTATAAAGTGGACCTTTCTGAGCTGGTTCTAGAAAGGTGGCCACTTGAATACTCACCATCCCTTTGCATTCCCAATTCCTATTTTTGCGTATTTCAAGCAAAAAGACCTCTGGGTCTAATGAGCAGTTAGGTACCAGTGAGGCCTTGGCTCTGCAAGAGCTGTGTCAGGGAGAGCTCGTCCAGGACTTGTCCCTTATGGGCTGGACAAGAGCCCGAGAGCCTCAGGATGAGGCTAAGAAGAATGGCAGATCTAGAAAAGAGCTTGACTTGCCAGAGATCCATGCTTTCCTGGAGGGAAAAAGGGAAAGAACCAGAACCCTGAGACCTCCCTATTCCTGAGGCTAGCAGACATAAGGAGACTAAAGAGCAAGATAACTTCCTCCTGGGCCTCCACCAGGACTGGTGACTCACCTACTGCCACTCTCTGCCCACAGAGGTAGTGTCTGCCTGGCCTTTATGTTTTCTTCTCTTATTTTTGAGATGGAGGCTTGTCATGTTGCCCAGTCTAGCCTTAAACTTGTCTTGTTTTTGGGTGCTGGGGATCAAACTCGGGGCCTTGCACTTGCTAGACAAGTGCCGTATCACTGTGCTAAATCCCAAACCCTTTAGCCTTAAACTTCTGATCCTCCTGTCTCAGCCTCTTAAGTAGTTGGGATTACAGGTGCCCATAACTCAGTAATAGAGTGCTTGTCCAACAAATGTGAGGCCTTGGGTTTGATCCTCAACACTCTGAACAATGACAACTATCTCCACTGGAAGGTAATCACCATTAGAGAAAAAACTTTTTGTCTTATCTATACTGTTAACCCTTTGTCAACACCTAGTGCTCAGAATACTGTTGCACATGGTAGGCAGTTGATACATGTTTATTGAATAAAGGAATTGTTGAGTGCAATCAACTATTGACCTGAAAGAGAAAGTAGAAGAAATATTTGAAAGCATAGAGTCAAAAACATTCAGTAGGATAAGAAACTGGAAAGATAGATTCAGGATACTGAAAGTGGCTATTATAGGTTCCAGAAAAAGAAAAAGGAACAAAAAGAGGAAAGACACTAAAGAAACAGAAAAAAAATTTCATGAGCTGAAGACGTGAATGTGCAGCTGAGTGTGGTGGCACACACTGTAGTCCCAGCACTCTGGAGGCAGAGGCAGGAAGATTGCCATGAGTTCAAGGCCAGCTTGCACTACATAGTAAGATCCTGTTTCAAAAAAAAAAAAGAAAAAAAAGAATGTGCAGAATGAAGTCTCAGGAAAGATTAGTGATTAAAACACACACACACACACAGTGCCTCTTTAGGGTTTCCAGCCCTTGGTCTCAGCTTCTTTTTCTTTATATTGAGTTTGATGAAGTTCATCCGTCTGTTTTCAACTCTAATGGTAACTTGTAAATCTTTATTTTTTATCAGTTAACCTTTTATTGAATTAATCTTGAATTTCTATCTCTGTGATTTTTTTTTTCCAGTACTGAGTATTGAATCCAGGGCCTTCATACTGAGCTAATTCCCACTGCCCCTGCTTTTTTTTTTTTTTTTTTTGAGAGGGTCTCACTACGTAGTTTAGGCTGGCTTTGAATTCACTGTGCATCCTGTGCTGGCCTTAAACTCCTCACAGTGATACTCCTGCTCAGCCTCCCGAGTGTACCACCACACCTGACTAACTTTTTATTTTGAGACAGTGTCTCAGTAAATTGCTGTGCTGCTCAGATGGGGCCTGAACTTCCTATTCTGCCATAGCCTCCCAGGTAGCTGGGATTACACGTGTGCACCTGGCTTCATTTAAAAAAAATTTTTTAAATGTGTTCACACATTTTCTTCCTACTGTTATTCTTAATCCTGATGGTTGTGGTACTGCAAAGAACAAGTAGTAAGCTGGAGGAATCTCATACCCCTGAAAAATGTAGCACCACAGATTGATCATTTCCAATCTCGATTGTACTGTCAACATTTTCCATTCCTCTGTGTGAGTCTACTTAGCTTCCCTTCTCATTTCTTAAAGAGTTTAATATGTTTTTAAGTCTCCATCCTTGGTTCTCATATGACTAACCCTCTGTTTCAGAGTAAATTGTATTTTGACACCTTTCTTTTCAAATTCTTAATAACATTCAAAGTCCACCAAAAAATGTATACATCAGGAAAAGAAAAATGTAAGTATTTTAATACTAAATTTTTTGAGACATCATGAGAGTAATATAAGTTATCTTTGGCCTCTACAATTACATGAGTTGCTCAGAGTGGTGACCATTAGCTTCCAGATATTTGTTAGTACAGTGAACTGCTGAAGCTTGTATACATTTTTTTTGCCAAACTCTGTATATTGACACCTGTCCTTTACCTTCTTCCTTCTTATTCGGTACTAATCCGTACACCTGTGCTCTAGACAGGTCTTGTTTCCTTTCTCACTCTTTTTTTTTTTTTTTTAACTAACCTCTTTCCCTTAGTGTGTTTCAGTGTTTACTCTTTCTTCTCCCCTCTTCCTTTCTCCCTTTTTTATTGTCTTTCTTACCAGTTGTTGTTTCCAAATAATTCTCATATCTCTTTCCTTCTCCTCATCCTCATTGCCATCCCATTGTCCTTCTTGTCTGCCTTTTGAAGCCATCTATTACAGTAATTACCATGGGAGTTTTTCTCAAATATAAACTCATACTGTTATTACTCCCCCATTTAAAGCCCCATGATGTCTCCTCATTGCCCATAGAGTGAAGACTGTGCTGCTTAGCAGTCATACGTATACTTTCATGACCTAGAGCATCCTAGCTTAAGAGCTTCCCTATTTATTGCTCTTTTATACATACTGCACACCACATATAACAGATATACCTTAGTGCCTCTGTGTTTCAGTGCATTTGTTTCATCTTCTTGAAATAATCTTTCCTTCAGTTACTTAGCAAATACTTCTCTCTCCTTTTTTTTTTTGGTGCTAGGGATCGAACTCAGGGCCTTGTGCTTGCAAGGCAAGCACTCTAACCACTGGGCTAAATCCTCAGTCCGCAAATACTTCTCTTAAGCCTGAGTTAAAATCACCTCTTCCTTAATGGCTTCTGGTATTACTCCAGGGCCACTAATTGTCTGTACCACTAATATAGTATCTTAGTCACCCAGCGTAGTTGTTTGTCTATCCCCAGCGTGCTGTAATCCCATTCAGGGTGCTACTATGCGTTATACCCAACCATTCAGAGAAAGAGTAAACCTTTTACAAAATTAAACCTTGAGGAAAGAAGCACTTGAGTGGAGCCTTTGAAGGAAGTAGAAGTTAGGTATGTAGAGAGGAAGGAGAAGGAAATTTTCAGTGAAAAGATCCATGTGTCTAGAATCAAGATTCACCACAGAGTAACTTTGAGCACTGTCACTTGGAAACCTTTGAAAGCATTTTGTTTAAGCAATGAAGCAACCTAATAAAGGCAGAATTTTAGGACTGTTAATATGGAGGAAAATGGGGTTGAGGATTTAGTTCAGTGGTAGAATGCTTGCCTAGCAAGCGCAAGGCCCTGAGTTTGATCCCAGCACCCACCACCCCCACCAAAAAAAGGAGGAAAATGAAGGGTTGTTTCAAGATGGGAGAATTGGTTGCAAGGAGACTGGTTGAAATATTTTAATGGCCTAAGCTGGAAAGGAAGAGAATGTAAATGATAGCAGTGCAGAGAAGAGATTATTGTAGAAGCATTGTGAAGCCACAGCTCAGTGGATTTGGTGACTAAATGTGGAGAGGGAGGGAGCAGGGAGAATCAAAAGTAGGAGAAAATACACTGATTGGTTATGCTTATCTTACCCATTTTCTTTGTACATGTCTATATGCTTTTCTTTTTTATCAGTTAGGCTTATGAAATCCTGTTATTTTATGTCCAGGACATCTCTATTAGTGGTATCCTAGTTTTCAGTCCATCTGGCTGGAATGTCTTTCCCCCCTTTTCTCTAGCTCATTCTTCTGCTTTTTGGTGAACATACTGTATTTATTATTCTAGGTGGATGTTCTTTGTCTTCCTAATTTCTTTACCCTTTCATCCAGACTCTTTATTAAATTCCATAAGCACATGAGCTTCCCTTCACTTCTCATGTCGTGCTATGCTCTTGGCAAAAGCAGATATGGGATCATCATTACTTGAGCAGGCTTGATATGGCCATCTGTGGTCCCTATGCAGCTCCATATACTAGATAGCTACTTCGATGATTTTTAATTTATTTCATAAATGCCTTGCTCTGATATCCTTTGCCTTAATTATTTCTTCTCTGGATAATTATCTGTTTTCCCAATATTGATTCCTGTACCAAAATTTTATGAACAACCAGCATAATTTCATAGAAAAATCAGAATCGAGGTTCAAGCCACTCTTTGAAACTTACATTCAGTATGCCTTGGCCAGGTTGGTGTGGTAATGCACACCTGTAATCTCAGAACCTGGCAGGCTGAGGCAGGAGGATTGTCATAAGTTTGAGGCCATCCTGGGCTACATAATGAGTTCAAGGTCAGCCTGAACTACATAGTGAGAACCTGTATCAAAAAAAAAAAAAAAGAAAAAGAGTCAAGTATGCTTTGGCTAAACCATCCAGCTCACTGAGAGGCTGAGGCAAGAGGATTGTAAGATTGAGCCCAGCCTGGGCAATTTAGGAGCTTAGCAAGACCCAGCTCATAATAAAAACAGGTAGGAGTGTAGCTAAGGTTGTGGGTTCAGTACTCAGTACTGCAAAAAAGAAAAAAATTGTTTTCTGTGGCTTTAGTTTCTTTGTATGTTGCTTATCTATATCACAGGGTTATCGTGAAAATCAAATGAAACAGGTAAAAACAGTATAAAAGCTGTGGAATGTTATTAAATGCAAAATACTATTATAACCACTGTTCTTATTATGTTGAATTTAACTCTTCCAGGTATTTCATCATTATATCTCCTAGGGTGATCAGTGATCTTTGATAGTACTGTTGTAATTGTTTTGGAACACCATGAACACTAATAAATTTTTTGTGTTCTGACTATTCCACTGATTATACATTCTCCTGTGTCTGTCTGTATGACTCTGTGTGTCTCTGTATGTCTCTCTCCTCAAGTCTCTGCACTCCCTGAGAAATATTGAAATTGGGCTGATTAATAACCTACAGTGGCCCCTAAGTGTTCTTGTGAAAGGAAGAGCTGCGTGCCTCTCATTTTAAATCATAAAGTAAAAGTGATTAAGTTTAGTGAGGAAGGCTCATCAAAAGCCAAGATAGCCCAAAAGATAGTAAGCCTCTTGCATCAGTTCGTTACACTGTGAATGGAAAGAAAAAGTTATTTTTTTTTTTTTGTTACTGAGAATCGAACTCAGGGCCTCATGCTTGCAAGACAAGCACTCTTAACCACTGAGCTAAATCCCCAGCCCAAGAAAAAGTTCTTGAAGGAAATTCAAAGTGGTACTCTAGTGAACACCTAAATGATAAGGCAAAACAGCCTTGTCATTGGTGGGAAGAAAGAATGATCTGGACAGAAATTCAAGCCACCTACACCGCACTCCCTTAAGCCAAAACCTAATGTAAACCAAACCAACTCTTCAATTTTAGGAAGGCTAAGTGAGGTGAAGAAACTATGAAAGAAGTTTGAAGCTGGCAGAAGTTGGTTCATGAGACTTAAAGACAAGAAGCCATTTCTGTAACATAAAGTACAAAGTGAAGCAGCAAGTTCTGCTGTAGAAGCTTCTGCAAATTATCCAGAAGATAATTGATGAAGTTGGCTACACTAAACAACAGATTTTTGGAAGATGTCACCTAGAGCTTTAATAACTGGAGAGTAGAAGTTAATGCCCACTTCAAAGGTTGGACGAGGGAAAAAAAATAACACAAAAGATGGTCTGGCTCTTACAGTAGGGCCTGATGCAGCTAGTGACTTGAAGTTAAAGCCAGTTTTAATTTACCATTATAAAAATCCTAGGGTCCTTCCAGGCATGCCAACTTTTTGGCTTGCCTGGATCACACTGAGTGAAGAGGAATGTCTTGGACCACATGTGTGTATAATATAGTTCATGTATATAAGTAACAAAACTTCCAGTTTTTTTCTTTTTTTTTAAACTTCCAGCTTTTTAATATGTGTGGTTTTAACATTTTGAAAAAATGAGGGTAAGTGTTTTACAGGCCACAGCTTAGACACACCACTCTGCCTGTGCTCTATAAATGGAACAACAAATCCTGGATGATAGCACATTTGTTTACAACATAATTCAATGCTATTTTAAGCCCATTATTGAGACTTGCTCAGAAAACAAAAAAAAAAAGATTTCTTTCAAAATATTACTGCTCGGGGCTGGGGATTTACCTCAGTGATTAGAGTGCTTGCCTTGCAAGCACAAGGGCCTGAGTTCGATCCCCAGCACCACAAAAAAAAAAAAAAATATTACTGCTCATTGATGATGCCTCTGGTCACCAAAGAGCTTTAATGGACGTGGATAAGAAGATTAAAGTTGTCTTCATGCCTAATTCATACAACATCCATTCTGCAGTGAATGAATCAAGGCGTAATTTCAACTTCCAAGTCTTATTAAATATACTTCTTAAGAGGGAAGGGGAATGGGAAAAAAAGAAGTAACAAGATATATTGTGTACAGGTACAAAACCCCTATGATGAATGTTATCACTGTGTATATCTAAAATGTACCATTAAAATAAAATTCTTTTTAAAAAGCAGATACTTTAAAAACTATCAAAAAATAAATAAATATACTTCCTAAGGCTGTAGCTACTGTACATAGTGATTCCTGTGATGCATCTAAGAAAAGGAAATCGAAACCCTGATAGAAAGGATTCAGAGCTGGGGATTGAACTCAGTGGTTAGAGTGCTTGGAAGACAAGGCCCTGAGTTCAATCCCCAGTACACACACATGTGTGCACGCGCGTGTGCACATACACATACACACCAAGGATTCAGCATTCTAGATGTCATTAAGAACATTCATGATTCATATGAAGTAGTCAAAATATTAACAGTAACAGGAGTTTGGAAGTAGTTGATTCCTGCCCTCATATTAGACTTTGAGGGTTTCAAGACTTCAGTGGGGAAGTAACTGCAGATGTGATAGAAAGAGCAAGAAGACTAGAAATAGAGTATGAAGATGTGACCTAATTGCTGCAGTCTCATGATGAAACATTATGGATGAGCAATTGCCTCTTGTGGATGAGCAGAGTAGTTTCTTGAGATGCTGTCTTCTCCTGGTAAAGATGCTGTGAAAACTGGTGAAATGACAACAAAGGATTTAGAATATTACATAAACTTAGTTCTAACTTAGTTCTTGATATATCTTAGAACTAAGTTTATGTAATATTTATGGAATTTAAGAAATTTCCATAGCCACCCCAGCCTTAAGCAACCACAGCCCTGAATAATCAGCAGCCATCAGCATTGAGGTAAAGATTCTAACTCCCCGAAGGCTCAGGTGACTACTACCAATTTTTAGCACTAAAATATTTCTGGTTAAGGTTATGTAGGAGGCACAGTAGTTTTTTCGGATATAATGCTATTACACATCTAAATGGATTACAATATAATGTTAACATAACTTTTATGTGCACTAGGAAACCACAAAATCTGTGTGAGTCATTTTACTGTGACATTCACTTTATTGCAGTGCTCTGGAACCAGATCTGAGTTATACTTGAGGTTGTTGGTATAACTACAGAATATCAGGCTCCTCCCATGAAATCGAATCATTAGGGTTAGTTTATGACCCAGGAATTTGTAGTTCAACAGATACTCCATGATTGTTCTGACTGGGCAATTTCAGAAAATACTAGTTTAATGGAAATAGTACTGAGTAAGTAAATTCATGAGTGAGCAAATAAGAATGATGAGCCAGAGGGTTATCTTTTAACCCTAAAATATGGATAGTCAGCATTTCCCAAAGTATATACTAGGACACTAGTTACACAAGATATTTGATGTCAAATAAGTTATCTCATCTGATACGTAGTTAGGAATGCTGAATGAATACTTTTTCGGAGATTAGTTAAGCAGCCATTAGCATATTGAAAGGTGTGAGAAATTATACATTATAAAAATCAACTTATTAAACAGACTTGCCAAATTTACTTACCTCCCTACCCCAAACCATTTTCTTGCCAATTCCCTGTTAATTCACTGAGGATATACACTTACAGTAAGATATATGTACCATACATGGAGTACAATTCATGGCTCTATACTACCATAACAGTTTATTCTATTCATGGTTAGCTGCCTTTACAAATTGTGTACATTGCAGATGGTAGAACTAAACTATAAAGCCCAGCTAACTGATCTTTGTCTCCCCCTCTTTTCTCCAAGTCAATTGTCTCCAATAATAATTTATTCTTTACCATTTACTGGGATAAATATATCGAATAAGTGCCTATTTATAAAACTATTTCTATAAATCATTACCATTACAAGGAAATATTTTCAGCTCATTTTTCTGATTACATCTACCTGATTTAAAAGGTATATGTTTTGTTTCTATTTATTTGAGCTCCCATACTGATCTATAGAGCACCTCAGGCTTTTGGTTGTAATCTGGTTATATTATGATTTAGGTGTAGCTTAATTTGTGAAAGCCACCATGGGGTTGGGGATTTAGCTCAAGTGGTAGAGTGATTGCCTAGGAAGTACAAGCCCCTGAGTTTGATCCCTAGTACCCAAAAGAAAAAAAAAAAAGCCACCATACGGTACAAGTAAGTTACTGGCACATGATCCATGTTACAGGAAATAATTTGATTACAGTGTCATTTTGAGTAATACTTAGGACAACTTCTCTTTTTTGGGGGGTGCTGGGGATCAAACTCAGGTGCTAGGTAAGCACCGTACCACTTGTGCTAAATCCCCAGCCCTACAACTTCCACTCTTAAGCAAATGTGGGTGTCCCCTTACCAATCACATGCTAGCAGGAAAAATGTTATATTGGAGAGCTCAGATGTAGGACAATAGAAATGTTTCCACACATAACAGCAATGTTATTGTGTTGGATACAGTTTGAATTGCACACTCAGAAAAGTGCTTCAACTTCAGCCTACTTAACTGTGATTTTTACTGGTATGGCTAGTTTCATTCTTGTGGGTTCATGAACTTGTTTACTCCCACATTTGTCCTGGTTTTACCTTTTACATATGCTCTATCACTGAGCCACACCTGCCTTTACATATATTAATGAAACATTTGCAGATTTTGGTAGGTTAATCTTCAGATTACTAAATGAGTATCAAGTAAAGATTACCGAGAAATCCTGTAATTGTAGTAAATTAAAACCAGAAAATCTGAGTTGAACTTGTAGGAACTACACAAAGCAAATAGATGGAGGGTATTCAGAGGAAAAGTACTGGTTTGACCAGAGAATGCACATGTATCAATTTACTGTCAGAAGACTAGCATATTATATGGTAAAGGAGGAGTTCATTCTTTTTAAGAGAAGGACATTTGTGTTTTCCTCCTTAAAACAATTCCTAGTCTTCCTGAGTTATCTAAGTAGTTTTTCTACTTCTGTGCATATAACATACTCCATGAAATTCCAGATAACTTGTTGGGCTATTTTATTGTGTATTAGAACCAAAAAGTTAGAAATAGAGTATTGTGAAGATGAACATAGGTTCTCATAGACTTCATCTCAGGGTAGCCATGGAGTGTAGCCATGTTAGAGTGCTTAGTATGTGCAAGGCCTGGGTTCAGTTCCTAGCACTGGGAAAGAAAAAAGACTTTCTCTAACTTTCATCTTTTGGCAGTACTGCAAATGTGTCTTTGGCCACTCATTAACCCAGACATTAATTTTCAAGAGAGAAAATTTTCAAGTTTGTCTGTCCTGGAACACCTTAGTAGCTGGGAACCAAAGTCTTGGGCCATTGGTGTAGTGTTGGGAAACAAAACAGATGATGTGATAACCCCTCCCCAACTTTTCCTCTAGAGTCAGCAGGGTAGATCTAGGTGGCTATCACAGTTTCTTTTCTCTTTTGGGACAGGGTCTCACTCTGCAGTTCAGGCTGACCTTGAACTCACTATGTTGCCCAAGCTGGCCTTCAACTCACAGCTATCTTCCTGCCTCAGCCTCCCAAATCCTGGGATTGCAGGAGTGCACCACCGCACCCAATTTAGTTCTTCCATTTCTGAAACTCTACAGTTCTTTCTCTGCTTTTCTTTCCATACCACCTCCACACCTGCATCCCTACAGTGATAGGGCTCAGATTTTCTCCTACTGGTGAGATGGAGGGTGGAGTAGAAGTGAGGTGACCTAATGTATCAACTTACTGTAGAATTGTTAACTCCTACTTTGTCTTATGTGTAAGAACAACTATTTAGAGTTGGGAAGATGAATTTAAAGTAAAAGCCAGGAACTCACTTGCTAATATATTGACATGTCTTAGAAAATTTGGAATTTTTCTTTTTCAAAATCAAACTAAAGAAGAAAATCTTCTGAAAATACATCTTTTTGGGGGGGGGTGCTGAGGATTGAACTCAGGGCCTTTTGCTTGTGAGGCAAGCACTCTAACCACTGAGCTAAATCCCCAGCCCTTGAAAATATATCTTAAAATGTTCATGTATCGTTTGAAATTTGAGTTGTGGAAGTCAAATTTCTTCCTTATTTCTACCTTAATGAGTGTCTGTAGGGTATATTCTCTCTGGGATGTGTATTTATTTATTTGCAGTGCTGAGGCTGAACCTAGGGCCTCTCAGATGTTAAGCGAGTGCTTTATCACTGAGCTACATCACCACCTTGACATCATATTTTAAAAAGTTAGGTTTAATTATATGTAAAACATATATAGGGGCCATGGTAAGTGGTATTTGAATTTTGCATAAAATAACAATAATGTCATATTTTAAAATCTGGTATTTATCTGGACAAAATCCACAAGAACTTTCATGTAGTTTGTTGCCTATATCATAATTAGAAAACAATTTAACTTCAGTTTTAGAAGTTAGTGAAAATAATGATATAATTTTTCCATTATTCACAAACTCCCTGATCTAAATTTACTTTTGTTCCCTCAGACACATTCAGGGAAGCCATATGTAATCCTCAGCATCTCAAGAGATTTAATCTTTGAGGAAAGTGGAGCTCAGAGTCTTTTCTATATTTAGCCCTTAATGCTTTTCAAGCCTTTGAAATAAACAAGTGATTGATTGTTAAATTGTGGTTATTAATCTCTTGCATTAGGAACTTGGTTTATTGCTACTAATTTTATTTCAGATTACTGCAGAAATAAGTAATGGCAAAAACCAGTTTAGTCATTTTTGTCTTAAAGCCCAATCAACATATCTGATATTAATGATGAATGCTTGGCTGTCATTCTAATATATTCCTTTCTCATTAAAGAGAAAATTTAACTCATGTCATGGGCTCTGAATCATCTTTTGGAAATGCATGGTCAAATTTGTATAGTGATCTTTTAAATTTAGTATTTATTTATTGGAGGGGCTGGTCATAGGGATTGAACTCAGGGAGCACTGAGCAACATTTCCAACAATTTTGTTTGTGTGTGTGTGTGTGTGTGTGTGTGTGTGTGTGTGTGTATGCAAGCACTTGCATACATGCATGCATGTGTTATACTTGAGGATTTAACTTAGGGCCTTGTCACTGAGCCACATCCCTAGCCTTTTTCAAAATATTTTGAGACAGGTTTTTTTTTTTTCCTTTGTTTCTACTGCTTTCTTTTTAAGACAGGTTTTCACTAAGTCACTCAACTTGGGTCCTCCTGCCTCAGCCTCCATGAATGCTGTGATTATGGGCATGTGCCACCATACTGGCTTCCTTTTTATTTTTTGAGACAGGGTTTTTCTAAATTGCCCAAGCGGGCCTTCAACAGTTGCGACCCTTTTACCCTCAGCATCCCCAGTAGCTGGGATTACAGGAGTGTGCCTCTGTGTCTGGCTGTACCACCTTTTTTTTTTTGGTGGGGGGGGGTGTGCTGGGGATCGAACTCGGCCTTGCGCTTGCTAGGGAAGCACTCTACCACTGAGCTAAACCCCCAACCCCATACCACCTTTTTTAATGTGGTAAAATACATATAGGACACAATTTACTATTTTAACCATTTCAAGTGTATAATTAAGTGACATTATTACATCCAGAATGTTATACAGCTATTACTCCTCTTTATTTCCTAAATTTCTCTTCACCCCATATAGCAACACTGTACTCATTAAGCAGTAACACCATACCACACTCCTGTTAACCACTAATCTACTTTTCATCTGTATAAATTTACCTTTTCTCAAAAAAAAAATTTTACCTTTTCTCAATGTTTCTTTTCTTTTTTTTTTTTTTTTTCTTTTTTTGGTGCCAGGGACCAAACTCGGGGCCTTGTGCTTACAAGGCAAGCACTCTAACCACTGAGCTAAATCCCCAGCCTTTCTCAATATTTCATGTGGAATCTGTCTTACTTTTCGTGTTGCTGAGACAAAATACTGAACACTCAAAGTTAAAGGAGGAAAGATTTATTTGGCTCATAGTTTGTAATGGTTTCAATTCATAGTTGGCTGGCTCCAAGGTAGGGCAGCATGAGAGAGGGGCATCATAGAGGAGAAACAGTTCATGATAGGCAGAGGCAGCAAGTTACAAGCGACAAGCAGCCACCCTCTTACTGTGCATTGTATCTTATCCAGGCTACCCACCATTAGAACAGTAGCACTCACACCCAAAGTGGGGCAGCCTCAATCCTATCATCGCACCATGAATCAATCCCAGCATCACATCCTGAATCCTAGCAGCACACAGGCTAGATCCAGCCACCTGTGAACTCATGAGGCTTTGGGGATACATCTGGATATATGCCATAAATGAATCATAAAATATTTTTTTCTTGTATCTGGTGTGTTTTCAAGTTTCATTCCGTTGTAGCATGTATGAGAATTCCATTATTATACCAGAATAATATTCCAGTCTATGAAAACAGGAACGCAGGCACTTCTATGACAAAGTTTACAACAGCATTCTTCAAAATAGCCAAAAGGTAGATACAACCCATGTCTATTCCAGAACATAAATGAATAAATTGCTAAGTGATACGGTAATTTTTAAGGAATATGATCATTTTTTATAGTAGTACGTTCTCTTTTATTCTTTCATTAATGTTTCTTAGGCTTTTTAGTTTTTTGTTTATTTCCTTGGTTGCTTCTGTTGCTGAATTTTAAAGAATTATTTGTTCTGAGCATTCATTTTTTTCTTTTTTTTAATTGTTTGTTTTTCAGACCCGAGTCAGAACTCCATCACAGGGGAACACAGCCAGTTGTTAGGTATTGTATTACTGTGGGACTGACTCTAAAAAGTCCTCCTTTACCTGCTCGTATTAACATACATTACTCACTCCCTTGTGTAATTCTGTTTTCGGTCCCCCCTTCCTTCTTTCCATTTTCCTGCTGTTTCTGTTCCCAATTTGGTGAGCATTAGGAAACTACTACTGTAGTTGATTACTAACACTCACTGTAGTTATTGCATTAAAAGCTGATTTTTCATGGTCTGTGGTTAAAAAATAATCTTAGAACATATTTCCAAGATAATTTTGTAAAGAAAATATTGTAATATTTTGTAATATTTTGGACCTGGTCCCTACTTTTCTTCTTTAAATACTTTTCTTTCCCTTTTGTTCCCCTTCATTTTAATTACTGAAAGTACTTCGTAAACAGCATGGCCTGAGGAAATCCATAGAAGTTGGTGTCCCAGTTTCTTATCTGTGAAACAAGTTATGGAAGTGAATTGATTTCCTCTAGGTGTTCTTTATTTAAATTACAAAAAACTTATAATTTGACAAGAATTTCACAAGCTCTCACAACAAATTTTCAAAATATAAAAATAAGACACACTCTGGTAAAGAATCCAGGCAGTGAAGAGGTCCATATATAAAAGAAAGCAAAAGTCTTTAGAAGTAGCTCTTGTTTTAGTACCTCAGCTCCACTCCCCTAAAGTACTTGGTGACTATTTCTTGGAAATTCTAGAAAATTTTATTGTTTTTTTCTGTGATATCAATGGAGTTATGATATATAGACAGTTCTCTTCTATTATAGCCCCCCACACACACCCCAAATGCTGGGAATCAAACCCACAGACTGTCTTTTTTCTTAACATTTTATCTCTGAACATTTTCTCCATACATGAAGATCACCTCATTCCTTTGTTTGTGGTTGAATAATATTCCATTATGCTCCTTCACTATAATTTTACTCAGCCAGTTACCTCTTCATGAGCATTTAGGTTATTTATAGATATGTTATGTTACTCTTACAAATTACTTTGCATGGAGCATCATGTATTTGTATCTTTGTATTCTCATTGCCAGTATGTTTGTGGAATAAATTCCTAACAATGGAATTCCTTACTCAAGAGGTATTTACACTTTCAAAAAGATAAATCACTCTAAGTTCCTACCAATACTAATAAGAGCAGTGGAGGAACTCTTGGTTCTCTGTTGTCAAAACTTGGCACTTTGGGGTTGGGGATTTAGTTCAGTGGTAGAGTGGTTGCCTAGCAAGTGCAAAGCCCTTAGTTAGATCCCCAGCACCTCCTCCAAAAGTTGGAATATCAACTTAAAATTTTTGTTTTTACCAATAGGTGAAAATGAAAAAAAAAATAGGTGAAAATGGTATTTTATTTATGTGTTTTTAATTATGGGTGAGGTTAAGTACTTTTTGATATATTAACTGTCATTCTGTGTGTTTGTGTGTCTTGTTTTAATTGTTTTTTTTTGAGGGGTGGGTGTCTTTTGTTTTTATAATACTGGGGATTGAGCCCAGGACCTTCATACTGGCTACATCCCCCAGCCTTTTTTTTTTTTTTTTTAAAGACAAATCAATTGCCCAGGCTGAATTCAAACTTGAGATCCTCCTTCCTCAGCCTTCCCAGAGTGCAGTACACCACTATACTCAGCTTTTAGTGTGTCTTTTCACTATACATTGCAGAACTTTCAACTGTTGAATATGTCAAAGAGGCTGTAGAGAGTATGTTATTAGAAGTCCAAAGCAGGGAAGGTACTTCACATGGCTTGCGTGCTTGTACAAACTTCAGAGTATTAATTGAAAAGACTGGGGTACTCTTTTTTTGTTCTATCTATATTAAAGCCTTAGAAGAGTTTTTGAGTTAATGAGAAGAACTAATGAGATCTTAACTCTCATTCCTTTGAATGTGTGTGTGTGTGTGTGTGTGTGTGTGTGTGTGTGTGTGTGTATGTATTAGAACTGTACCTAACACCCCAGGCACCCAATGAATATTTGTTAGGTAAATGATTTAACATAAACATGGAAATCTGATCACCAGAGTCCTAGCCTTTGGTATTGGCACTGTCCTTATTCTCTTTTTTTGTTGTTGTTTTCTCTTCAGTGCTAAGGAATCAAACCCGGGACCTGGCACATGCTAGACAAGTGCTCTGCCACTGTGCTAAAATTTCAGCCCTGCTGGGCATAGTGGTGCACACCTGTAACCCCAGCACTCATGTGGATGAGGCAGGAGAATTGCCTTGAGTTCAAGACCAGCCTGGGCTACATAGTGAGTTCCAGGCCAGCCTGAATTACATAGTGACACCCTGTCTCCAAAGGGGGCAAAAAATTTCAGCCTACTGTATTGTTATATTGAATAGTTCATTTATGCTACTCAAATTTAATCTTCTTCGTAAAAATTTCATGTTTAAATCAGGAATGGTTAAGATTTCATGGAAGGATTTTTGCTATACTATGAGAAGTACCTCTTTCTTCTTTAAATTATTGCTTCTGTCCATGAAACATACATGATAGAGAAATCTGAGAGCAGTGCATGATCTGACCAGGAGCATGTGCAGGGGAGGCATTGGGGGTCGGGGAAGGCCTTAGCTAATAAAGTGGGTAGTTAGGGCTTGTTACAATTCAGTATTATTAAACTGGATCAAAATAGTGAGGTAATTCTTTTTTGCAATGTTTATGAGCATCTTACTGTTTCTCAGAAAGGACATTGGCAGCTTGAATTAAAATCTTCCCAGTTTCTGGGGCTGGAATTGTAACTCAGTGGTGGAGCACTTGCATAGCACCCACAAGGTCTTGTGTTCAGTCCTAGCACTGGGGAAAAAGTCCTCCCAGATCTCTTTAAAAAAAATCTCCTTTATGGTAAGTTGGCCTCATAGGCGAAAAACGGGTTCAATTACCTTGCCTGCTGAATTGAATTTATAATAGCATATTTCAGACTTTTCTTGGTGAATTGGATTTATAGTAGTATCTTCCAGACCTGCTAAATGCATTTCCTGTCAACAGGGTGCCGTTATTTTAATGTATTTGCTGTTCCCACTGACTCATCAGGTCTCTTGCAAAACTCAGGGTTAGGCCAGAGATGTAGGGGAGAGTGAAACTGTCATTATGATAATGAACCTAGTTCTACACTTAGGATTTATGAACTTTTCCCTGTGTGTAAGTGTATAATTTTCAATTTAAAAAATTTTAGAAAACAAGCAAACAAGCAGGCAGAGAGTCTTGACGTTTTTACAAGAAGTTTTACCAAGCATTCAAGGAAAAAGAATTCAGTCTTCTACAGGCTTTCTCAAGGCGTAGAAAACCAGTTAAACACTGTCTGAATCAGTTTGAGATATTCATAACCTTGCTAAAACTTAATAATCTTGGTCCTCAAATATAGCTTAAGGTAATTGACAAAAGCAAAATTATAGAAGTAATAGCAATACATCAGTTAAGTTTTTTTAAACAGATATTTGGTATACCGTTTTTTCTGTTTCACAGGAAAAAAATGGCAGGGCTGTAGGTCAGTTAGAGTGCGTGCTTACTTTGAGCACGGCCCAGGTTCAGTCCCCAGCACCCCCCAAAAAAAGTAAATATACCATAAAAACAGAAACAGGCGGTGGAGCGTGGTGGTGCACAACTGTAATCCCAGAGCTTGGGAAGCTAAGGAAGAGGATCGCCGTTAGTTGCAGGCCACCCTGAGCTGCACAGTGAGATCAAGGCCCAGCTTGAACTGCATAGTGAGATCCTGTCTGAAAAACAAAACAAAACAAAACAAATATGAAATTTTGAATAGAACCAGTTGTTGTGTCAGTTTTCATTTGAATTATGGAACAGTACACCAGTTATCTTCTCAGTAAGATCAGCGTTATCTGGATTGTAAAATGAGATAAAAGAAACATAATAGTGATCTGATGGGCTGTTTAAGGCATTACTGAAGCCAGTCTCAGTAGGTATCCTCCGAAGGACTCTTCTTAAAATTCTGCATAATCCTAAAAGAGCTCTAAGGTGTGGATTTGGTTCTTAGTTCATGGAAAATAAATATTCCTTGTTATTCAGAAACCCAAGAAATTCTATTCCATGTGGTATTTCCCGGGGTCAGAGTAGTAACCCAGACTACCGAAGGCTGTATACTAAAGCAGCATGTTTCCCAACCAAGATACTCAAGCCAAGAATTGAGTCATGCCTTTAAGTAGAACCACTTCTCATTTCATGCTTTTCAATATAGCCACACCCACAGAGAGCTTTGTTCCTTGCTTGGAAAGCCATGACCTTTCATGGCTGTCCAGTCATGGTTGACTGGGAACTCTATGGGACCCTCACATTCTTTACCACCACCACAAGCAGATCTTGGGGAGGACAGTCTTGATATCATAGGGTGCAGACAAATTCTTCTAGGATATCATTCCATCCTCCCAAAAATTTAAGAAACAAGCAAATGCAAGTGAGGCTAGGAACAGCCAGAACCAGAGTGTCTGAAAGTTAAGATGATTTCACCTGAAATTTGAGGCTGGAGAGGTCGAAAGAGATTCCAAACACAGTGACTACTAAGAGGTGACTTGCATAGCAGACCACAAAATGGGACTGGTTTGTCCTCATGCTAGATGTTATAGCAACACTACTGTAAGGTTGTTGAGCAGTGGGGAAGTACTGTACTGCATTGAAGCTGGGACACTTATTTTAAAATTCTTAGGAGTGAAGAAGTCCCAAATGCAGGATAGAAAATTCAATTAAATGTTTAAATCAATAAGGAATGTAGTTATGAAGGAGAGTAAACTATTCAGCAGTGAGAGACTATTAGAAGAAAGATAAGTAGAATTTTTAGAAAATAAAAACATAATTATCAACATAAAGAAGAGGTTAAATCCTAAGTTAGAAACAGTGAAGAATATGAACCAAAACAATACTCCACCTAGATACACCTTAGTTAAACTGTGAAGTATCTAAAATACCTTGAAAGCAGCCAGAGAAAATGGACAGATCATTGAAGGAACTACAGAATGACAGAAGAATTCTCAACAGCAAAACAGAAGCTAGAAAATACAAGAATGCAAGCACTTTATTAACATAGATTTGTGCTTACTCAGGAATAAGAGGAAAATAAAAACATTTGTAAGTAAATAAAAACTGAGGACATTTTTTAATATGAGGCTTGCTTTAAAATAGTGGCAGCTTTACCCTCCAAGGGATACTGCATTTTGAAATATTTGGAGACTGGGGACCCTTTTTTCTTCCTTTCTTCATTTCTGTCTTTCATACTAGAGATTAAACCCAGGAGCACTGTAACTCAGAGCTACATCCCCAGTCCTTTTTATTTTATTTATTTTTATTTGAGGTAGCATTGCACTAAGTTGTTCACAGCTGGCTTTAACTAGACATCTTCCTGCTTCAGTCTCCCAAGTGGTTGGAATGCTTGCAGTCTTCTTGCCTCTGCCTCCCAATTAGCTGGGCTTACAGGTATATGCCACCACACCTAGCTGGAGACTTTTGATTGTCACTACTAGGGATGTCGGTGGCGTGTAATAAGTACAGGCCAAGGATCTTCCTCCATAGGAAGTAGCTATTTAGTGCACGACTTTGTAGTACTAACCTTGAAAAACCTTTTAAAGGAATTTTGAGAACTATTAGAAAAGGATCCCAAAAAACTAGTAGTATAAAATGCAACAGAGTATTGAACAAATGAAATGGTGAGCATATACCATGACCCAAACCATTGTTGCTTCCATGTGACACTTAAATTGGATTGTCGACTTGATTGGGTTGAGAGCAGCCTACAGGCACAGATTAGTAAAGCCCAAGTGTGTATGTATCTTGATGGGTCGTGGACGTGTAACCTTGGGTACTGTATCTGGTCCTTGGCCCCTTTCTTTCTGGTGCTGTTCCCTTGCTGTGCTTCTTAGGTTCACACTAAAGGAGTTTTCTTTGAGTCTCAGAGGTTCACATTAAAAGAGTTTTCTTTGAGTCTCAGAGGACTTTGGACTTTTAAGAAAGGATGGAAGTGTTGAGACTTCAGAGAAGCAAGTAGTGCTTTTTTGTTTGTACACAGGACAGATACATGATGTCAGGTGCAATTATGGATTTACGGTTGCCTGTCTTTATAGATCAGGTATGGTTTAAGGAGTTATAATTAGGTGTCAGGTTGACAGGAGGTGAAATCGTGCTGGTTAATCTTCATTGTCAACTCGACTGAATTAAGAGACTCCTGGAGAGGTGACTGGATCATGGGGATGCTAGAGCTGAATGTGCTGTGAGGAGGCAGGGCCCATTAGAAGAGGTGGGTCACTGGGGATGTGTCTTTTGAGGGTATGTTGCTCCTGGTGCTCTTGTCCTGCACTCTGCTTATCTCAAAGCTTGGTTGCTTCACACAACAATATATTATTTGTAATGAGTATGTGGGTTGACTGGGCTTGGTCAGGTGTTTGTTTTCTGTATGGTAGCCAAGGATCCTTACATTTAGTGTTCATCCCAAGCAGTGCTCCAGAATATTCGATGGGAGTTCAGGAGGGGGCTACAAAATGACATTGTTTAGTGTGGTACTGGGGATCAAACCCCAGGGTGCTCTTATCACTGAGCTGTATCCCTAGTCCTGCCTGCCTGTCTGTCTGTCTTATTCATCTATCCACCTATCTATTTACATATATACATTTTTTTTTTAAGACAGAGTCTTGCTGAGTTGCTCAGGCTGGTCTTAAGCTTGGGATTCCCCTGCCTCAGCCTCCTTAGTAGCTAGGATAACAGGCATGTGTCACCGTACCCAGTAGGGTATTTCATATATCTGCATTTCAATCCCATCATATTTACTCATTTTTAGTATTTATAGTGTCTCACTTTTGGTCACAAGAATTACTGAAGGTTGGTTTTATGTTCTTTGACATGACCCAGTCATTCTGCTAACTTGTTGGCTTTTTCCAAGGTCATTTTATATATTTAAGGCTCTAGGATTTTTAATATTTAAAAAATTGTATATTGGTATATATTTCTTCAATATTAAAAATCTTAATTTTTGTTTTTGTTTTGGTGATACTGGGGACCAAACCCAGGGTGCTCTGCTTCAACTATGTCCACAGCTGTTTTTATTTTGGGATAGAGTCTTACTCAAGTGCCCACGCTGGCCTCAAACTTGTGATCCTCTTGCTTCAGCTGGGATTGCAAGTGTGAGCTACTGCACCCCCTGAAAATATTAAGTTTTAGTAGGATTTACATAATTTTTAACTTTTTCTCTTCTTTACTGCCAGACTGTGTAATTGTGTCTTTTACACAATACAAAACCGAAGTTAAGAAAGTACCCAACACAAACTTTGCTGTCCAGGAGACTCAATCTTTTCTTTTCTTTTCTTTTTTCCTTCATACCTCATTCACTAAATTCCTATCAGGTACCTCTTTTTAAACACTTTTTTATTAGTACATGTCTGTAGTACATGATGATTACATGTATCATGGGGAGTTGGTACATAATACATCTTCTTTTCATGTTCCCTACTCTCCCCCCCAATCAGGTGCCTCTTTCAACAACAAAAGGAGTGTGTTTGCACAAAAATGATACTTGGTTAAGTAATCCAGTATAATTCATAAAAGGTCAGACAGCTCTGGAGGCAGAGTTTTTTTTCTCCAGTGTTAAGAGCAGCAGTGTGTTAAGTAGCCCAGGTCTAGCATAGCATTATATTCTGAATAGGTACTTCTTAAATCCTCTGGGGTTTTTTCTTTCCTGGATTGGGATAACTTTACGTGTAGGCCCTTGATAGGCTAAGCCTCCAGAGGTCTTTGAATTAAGACAAAGAATGACCTGTGTTTATTTCTTACAGTTTTGGTTTTGCTTCTGCTGAAAAGGTAGCCACATTCTGCAAGCAATGTTAATTAAGTCTTAGATTAAATTTGGATTAATAAAGAGGCAGCGTGCAGTTATTTAGTGCTGTTTCTTCAATACCAGTGAGAAACTAACTTGATCTACATTTTTTTCCAGATGATGGGCATAAGAAAGCTCGAAATGCTTATCTCAATAATTCCAATTATGAAGAAGGAGATGAATATTTTGATAAAAATTTGGCACTCTTTGAGGTAATGAAATGTTTTGCAGAAAACTATAGACAGGAGACTGTAAGAACAGAGATTTCAAGATAGCTATTTTCTGTTTGATCTTAAAATAGTACAAACTGGATAATTAATAATTAATGTTAAAATATACTTATTGTTATAACTTGCCGTTGTATTTAGTTCTGTCTATATGATCTAATTATCGTGAGTATCTATTAACTGTTATGAACTAAGGAAGAAGAGTGTTGATTTCTCAGGCATTTGGAGAACCTTGTAATCTGATTTAGATATAGAATAATTTAAGTATAAAACAGTCCTATGTTTAGGAAGACTGTCATTTAACTTAGAACTAACTAAACAGTGACCACTCTAAGAAGCAGGCTGTTGGATTAAGAAGATTTATATGTCTTTTTTTATTGGTATATGTTTGCATTACATGAAATTTATATTTATTAGGGGAAATTAACACACATATATATCATGTCTTATTATATCTTCTTTTGTAACAAATAATAATTGTATTTGCAAGTAAAATGTGATATTTCCATTTGTATAGATATTGTGGAATGATTAAATCAAGCTGCTTAACATACCATCACACTTAACACTTTTTCATGGTTACAGACATTGGAATTTTAGTTTCTTAGCAGTTTTGAAATATATAATATTAAGTATAGTCACCATGTTGTATAATAGATCTGAAAAACTTACTCCTCTTGTCTAACTGAAACTTTGTACCCTTCAGCTAACATCTCCTTATTCTTCCCCTCTTTCCCTAGCCTCTGGTAAGCACCAGTCTATTCTCTACTTCTGAGTTGACTTTTTTAGATTCTGCATATAAGAAAAATTATGTGTAAAAAAAAATTATGTGGTATCCATCTCTGTGCTTATTTCACTTAGCATAATGAAGAGGACCTGTATGTGTATCTGACCAAGACAGTGTACATTCTGATGGGTCTTTGGCCAGGTGGTTGAAAGGAGATAGGTTTATTCCAACATGACCTTTGGCTTTAGACAACAATGTAAATGCCCTATCTGGCAGTGTGCCTTTTTAAAAAAAAATTATTTTTCTCTCAGCCTCCTTCAAAGTAAGGTCTGAGGTGAATATTTATTTGAATCACAAATGTTTTCCCTTAGTCTGTCCATGCTTGGTGCTATAAACAGTTATTACACAGCTCGGGTGTAGCCCAGTGGTAAAGTGCTTGTCTAGCATTTGTGAAGCCCTAGGTTTGATCCTTAACACATCAAAAAAAAAAAAAAACTATTAATTACCATAAATGTTAGTGGCCAAAAGAGAGGGAATAATATTATAGTTAATGATCACATTACCAGTGTGAACATTAGGTTACTGTAGAAGCCAGGGATTTTGTTTTCACTGTAGATAAATTACATAGCTACTACAAAGGATAATGAAAGTTTTCATTTAAGAATGTTATAAGCCGGTGTTTAGAGATACAGCTCAATGGTAGAAAACTTAGGTAGGAAGTGTGAGGCCCTTGGTTGAAAGAAAGAAAGAAAAAGAGAAGGAAAAAAGGATGGATGGATTAGTATAAGCAGGAAACACCATGAAGTTTCCTCAAAAAATTCAAAATAGATCCAGCAATTCTACCATCCAGTATATCCAAAGAAGATGAAGCCAGTGGTTGGGGATTTAGCTCGAGTGGTAGAGCGCTTGCCTAGCAAGTGCAAGGCCCTGAGTTTGATCCCCAGCACAAAAAAAGAAAGAAAAAAAAATAAATGAAGCCAGTATGTCAGAATGATATCTGCATTTCCATGTTTGTTGCAACATTATCCACAGTAACCAAGATATGCAACCTGAGTGTCCAACAGTGGATGAATGGGTAAAGAAACATGTTATATGTACATAGTGGAATAGTATTCAGCCTTAAAAAGAAGATAATCCTGTCCCTGGTGACAACATGGATGAATTTGGAGAGATTATGTTAAGTGAAATAAGCCAAATTAGACAAATAACACATATTTTAACTTACACGTGGAATGAATTCCTAGTAGCAGAGACTAGAATGCTAGTTATCAGGGGGCGTAGATGGGACTGATGGAGCGATGTTAGTCATAGGGCACAAAGTTTACATTGGAAAGAATAAGGTTTTCAGATCTGTTATACAAATACAACATGATGACTGTAGTTAATATATACTTGAAAATTGCTAAAACAGTAGATTCTCAATTGTCTCACTACAAAAGAATAAGTACTTGTGGTAATATATTACTAGCATGATTTAATCATAGTGTATGCATATGTCACAATGTCATGTTGTATACCATAAATATATGCAGTTTATTTACTTATTTACTTGGTAGATGTGGTGAATGAACTGAAAGCCTTCACACTAAGCTACATCCCCAACCCTTTTTTTAAAATTATTTTTTATTTTGAGGCAAGGTCCCACTGTGTGAACAAGTTATCCAGGCTGGACTCAAGCTCCTGATCCTCCTGCCTCAGCCTCCCAGTGCTGAAATTATAAACATATACCACCACACTTGACTAAAATACGCAAATTTTAATTGGTCAATTAAAATTTTTATAAGGATTCATAGCACCCTGATTAAGTATGACTTTTTTTTTTTTTTTTTTGGTGCAGTGCTGGGGAATCAAACCCAAGGCTTCATTTGTGCTAGGCAAGCACTCTACCCCTGAGCTACATTCCCAATCCTGTAATCCTATATGATCTTTTAGTGTTTTGTTTTGTGTCTTTTGAGACAGGGTCTCACTATGTAGTTCAGGCTGGCCTCAAACTGTGGTGATCCTCCTGCCTCAGCCTCCCAAGGGCTGGGACTGTAGGTGTGCACCACCATGCCCAGCCTGTATGATGCTTTAAATGTAATGGAACAATAGTCTCACTGATAAATTTTCTTAAAATATTTAGCTATGAAAATTTTCTCATTTGCTTTGCAGTTTTCTGGTGGAAAGATTTTATCATTGTCTTTTCATGCATAGCGTTTATTCAGGATAATGGGTTTTATTTTGGCATATTGTACATGCATATAACATACTTTGATCATTTCTACCCCAGTAAACCCCTGTTCCCTTTTCTCCTACCCCCTGCCCCCGATTCCTTTCCACTTTTCTAATAGTCTCTCTTTTACTTTCACGTCAAGGAAGTTTATTTTGAAGCTTATTTTCATTGGTCTTTGTAATTCATTTCTTCCACGTTTCTCTGGCTGTATAGGAAGAAATGGACACCAGACCAAAAGTGTCTTCTCTCCTCAATCGCATGGCCAATTACACTAATCTGACACAAGGAGCAAAGGAACATGAAGAGGCAGAAAATATCACTGAGGGGAAAAAGAAGCCCACCAAGGTGAGACCTCAGATAACAAGGATTATTCAGTGTCTGGTAACTATTAAATGCCTGACACATGCCTGGAACTTGTGGGCCCTACTTGGCTGTCATGTGGGGAGACAGTCCTTGAAACTGTTTTAACTCTGCTAAAATATGTAACATTAAATCTTGATAAATGCTTTAACAAATATTTAAGCAGGATTGAAGAGACGGAGATAGGTAAGAAGCCAGGTGAAGAGCTTTGCTGCTTCAGAAAGGTTGGACAGAGAAAGCCCTCCTCACAAGGTGATACTTGAGAGAGAGCTGATCGGTGTGAGAGAGTGAGCCATGTGGGAGAACAGCATTCCAGCAAGAGGGAATAGCAGGTCAAGAGCGCCCAGCACCCATCTGGCTCATGCCATCTGTCTGTTGTGAAGTTGTTGGGTTTGTTAAAAGTCAATATTAATTTTTCTTAGAATGAAAACAAAATAACATACGTAGTTTAGCCTTCTCATTGTTCAGTTCTTTAAAAAGTGTTAAGAAGGCCTTTGGGCTCATTTCATTTACCAACTAATTCTGAAGGATTTCCATCAAGTCATTATTCTGTTTTCAAATGAAAAAAAGAAACTTTTCACCTTTGAAGAACAGAAAATTGTTAATTGTTGAGAGCACACTGAAAAGTTTGTGGCCACATGCATATGTATTTTAAAAACGTGTAGGAACATCCGTGCAAAGGAACAATGTATATAGCTCTGGGAATAGACTTTTGTAAGAGAGAGATTTGTATGTGCCTTTTGAAGATATTGCCTAAACTTATCTTTGCTTTGACATTAGTATGGTAGTGAGGGAGCCAGTTTCTATAGAAAAGATTAAAAATTTTAAAAATAAAAAAATAGTAAATTGCAAAAAACAGTATCTCTTACGGATGACTATATAATTTTTTTCTTCTGTCTGTGTCTTTCTTTGTAGACCCCCCAGATGGGTACCTTCATGGGTGTCTACCTCCCATGTCTACAGAACATTTTTGGAGTGATCCTCTTTCTACGCCTTACATGGGTGGTGGGAACAGCTGGAGTTCTTCAGGCCTTTGCAATTGTCCTTATCTGCTGCTGCTGTGTAAGTTTTGCCTTGGCTCCTGGAGATCATCTGGGACATTTTATGTTCGCAAGAGTATGCATTTGACGTCTTGGGGAATAAACCAGAAAATACTTGGAAAGACTCATAATGTCAACAAAAGAGATTATTCTGTTACTAAAATCTAAAGGATCTTCATTTATTTAGTGCCTGTTATTCACTGCTTGCTATCTAAGATTATATGAGGTGCTAGAAATTACAAAGCAAGACGTCATCTGGAAGTAGAAAATAAAGAATCTAAATCCTTGGAGCTTGATAGCACCAGTATTGTTAAGGAAAATGAATAAAATGTGATCCATTATTCCAGTAGGCACTGAGAAATAAAAACTGACAGCTATTTGAGGGATGACTTGTATTTGAGTTTGATTTGGTTTGGTTTTGAAATCCTTCTCTCTTAGAAGTTCAGTTTTTCTTTCTAGGTCTTCACCTCTCTATGTTGGGAACATTCTTACCTTCCTTTATTTAAACTCTTTTCTTTTTTGGGGGTGCTGGGGATCAAATTCAGGGCCTTGCACTTGCTAGGCACGTGCTCTACCATTGAGCTAAATCCCCAGCCCCTAAACTCCTCATTTGTATGTATCCCAGCCACATGTATCATTTTTATTATGTCTTCTTTTATTCCTGTCACCATTTCACTCTTCTGGTGCATTACACTTAGCTGAATGTTATACAGCTAAGCAACTGTATAAGCAGGTTAAGTAGACATAGTCCATATTGTAAATTAATGGTACTCCTGTTTTGTTTTCAGTTTCTCCGTTTTTGAAGCTTCAAGGCCATATTTCTCTTTGGCCGCATCTCATATCTAATCAACTACCAAGGCCAATCCATTCTGTCTGAAATCTCACATTCAGACTTTCGTTTATATTCTCACTACCACCACTGTAGTTTTTACCTCCAGCTGAACTACTGTAGCAGCCTACTAACCAGTCCCTCTGCCTCCAGCTACTCCCTGTTTGCAGTCCATTCTGTACTGTGCTGCTCGATAAATTACAGTTGTGTGCTGAAGTTGTCAGTGCTTCCCGTTCTTGCTGAATGTTGTTCCTGGTACCGTAGCTAGTCTTCAGTTGAGTTCTAATCGATTTTCCAAATTTTCTCCCTGATTATTCCTTTTGAGTGTGTTAGGCCTTATATCCTGTTTAGGAGATTCAGAGTAAGATCGGATGTTCTTCAGTGAGATTAGGCTCTTAGAACCTAAGCTACTAGTTATGATATCAGGACCATTTTATTTTATTTTGGTGTTGGTGTTGAACTCAGGGCCTTGTGCTTAGGCCATTTTAACAGTACAGACACTCTTAACAACCTACCTATTTAACAACTGTTTGAACTTGCAACCGAGGCATGTTGTTCAGATTTAACCTGCCGCTCTGGTTTATGACTTGTCTTTTTTTTTTTTTTGTGCAGTTCTGTACATCTTGTGAGCCTCAATGTCTTTTTTATATGGTACTGTAATTTTTGCTGATTATACTATACAGTACTGTAGTTTTATGTTGTTACACATTACAGTACTATGTGTAAATTATGCACATAAAAACAAAGTCAGCAAGTTGGAGTTTCCTTTGACCACTTCTTTGTTCTGAATATTGTAATGTATGTACTATGTACAATTCCTCATTTAGTGACCAGTTCATTTAATGCCCTACTCCCAAGAATGGAACTTGGTTGATAAATGAGGAATGTGTATACTATAGATAATAGTAGTGCGACTAATGCAGAGTTGGACATATCATCTCATTTCCATACCATTGGGTATGATGGCAACTCCCTCCATAAAAGGAGATAGAGTTAAATGCTTAAAAAATGCTCTGATCACTTCTCGGCCTTTTGGCTAAGATCAAGTGTAAAAAGTGCTCTGAGGGCTGGGGATTCAGCTCAGGGGTTAGAGTGCTTGCCTTGCAAGCACAAGGCCCTGAGTTTGATCCCCAGAACAAAAAAAAAAAAAAAAAAAAGGTGCTCTGAGGTCTACAGTTGGGAAAGCAGTACAGAAATGTCAACTTTACCCAGTAACAATAGTGTCCTTTTTCTTTTTTCACAGACAATGTTGACTGCTATCTCCATGAGTGCCATTGCCACTAATGGAGTGGTGCCAGGTAAGTAGTCCAAATTTGGACTTCTGGGATTGTCCATGATTACTGTATGTTTATAAAGCCAGGAATACAGACTTCTAAGTAACAGATTAATATTTGCTCTGTTGTTGTTGATTTTTTTGTTTTGCTTTGCTTTGCTTTGCTTTGCTTTGTTTCATTTCGTTTTATTTCCTTTTGTTTTGTTTTGAGACAGGGTCTCGCTTTGTAGTTCAGGCTGGTCTCAACTAGCAGTGATCCTCCTGCCTGAGCCTTCCAGATTCTAGGATTATGGGTGTGCACCACCACGCCCATTTACTCTGTTGTTTTCTGTTACAACAGAGTAACAGTTTATAGGCCATAGAGACTAATACTATTTGTCTTCAGAATACTTCCTTTAAAACCTATTATTTTCTAGACTACAGGGCTTTATTTTCAGTCACATTTTAGCTTCTTTTTGTTGAAATATATTTTATTAGGCTATCTCATGCCCATATTAAATATTCCTGTTCCTGGAAAAATTTAGTTATTGTAGAGCATTAGATATCCTACAATAAAAGTTTCATCTTTTACTCCCCCCTTGTTAATACATTCAGGATTTTCAAAAGCCTGACACATTTATCCTTTATGTGTATGTTTGTTATTCTTATTTATGACTTGTTTACATTCCTGTTATTAATATTCTCTTTATCCTGTTCACCTTCTGTTTTGTCTTCTAGCTGGGGGTTCATACTTTATGATTTCCCGGGCACTGGGTCCCGAGTTTGGTGGGGCTGTTGGCCTCTGCTTTTATCTTGGTACCACATTTGCAGCAGCCATGTATATTCTTGGTGCCATTGAAATCTTTCTGGTGAGTAACAATTTAATTACAGTTTACACTGTAAAGAGATAAGGATTTAGTTTTATTTTGTCCTTTAATATCAAGGCTTCTGAGATGTCAGTTGTAGGAATCAATGTGGTGATTGCTAACCTGTTACTGGGCTTGTGATGTAAATATGAGACAGAAAGCTTGAAGCACCCTTTGCCTTCCCTTCCCTTCACCTGATTGCTACCATTCCCCCACTTCAACTAAGTTACAGTCTTGGGAGGCAAGACGTAAGCCTGTGGACGGGGGTGTAAAATAAAGCTTATCTTTTTTTTGATGTCTTTATCCCAGTGAAATAAAATGTATTTTCATTTCTCTATTCACTGGGATATAGTCTTTACTATATGAAGTGATGATAGGAGAAGAAGGGCTAAGCTAATCATTATTATTATACATCCCTTTGAATAAAAATATTAATTTATTCTTTTTTCCCATTTGGAAATGTAGTTATTCAAAATAGTAAATGGGAAAAAATTATCCTTGGTATCCCATTTCTATAGGCGTTCCAGATCCAAATAGGACTTAGGCTGATTCTCCGATCATTTACTGTTTCAGCTTTGCTTTCTTCATGAAATCAGGTGCAGATTATTACAGCTATTTTACTTGATTATTTTGAAATGACCTCATTTTTTTGTTTTGTTTTGTTTTTTTTGGCCTAACAGGTATACATTGTCCCCCGGGCTGCCATCTTTCGCAGTGATGATGCCCTCAAGGAATCAGCAGCCATGCTAAATAACATGCGTGTCTATGGCACAGCCTTCTTGGCCCTCATGGTATTGGTGGTGTTCATCGGCGTGCGCTATGTGAACAAGTTTGCCTCACTTTTCCTGGCCTGTGTCATTGTGTCAATCTTGGCAATCTATGCTGGAGCCATCAAGTCATCTTTTGCCCCCCCACACTTCCCGTAAGTGTCTGTCTCTTGGCCTGGTTATTAGGTAGTTACCAACACTATCTGGTGGTATGATAATTTCAGTCAGAATTTGATGAGTCTGAGATTCCCCCATTGACCCAGTTAGCTGGCAGGAAGCCTCCCAGAAAACTATATCCTGTTGACCCTCTTCCTTATGTCTCAAGCATAGAACTAGCAGATGTAACCATCATTCAGATATGGGTATTGGGGTTTTTTTTACTCCAGAAACAACTATATATTTGAACTCCTTATGAAGGACTTTGCAAACAGCGTCATCATTGTCAGAAACCTTTACAAGGTATTTAAATGTTGACTTCCCTTTATTAACAAAAAATCTACAGTCAAATGAATCCTAAACTCTTACTTAATTGAATTTTTTGTTCTAGCCTAGAACCTTTTAAGTTCCAAGAATTTCTAGTTATAAAATAAAGGGAAGGGATTGGGGATTTAGCTCAAGTGGTAGAATGCTTGCCTAGCAAGCACAAGGCCCTGAGTTCGATTCCCGGCACTGGAAAAAAAAAGATTATAAAAAATATAGAGAAATGTGTGTCGTACTGTTTGGGTGATATTATACATCATAAGGTAGTACAGGTGTACTTTATAGTGTATTTTTAAAGTAATTATGTAAATTTGTCAGTCACATATTTGACTGAACTGTTTTGTTTTTTGTTTATTTGTTTGTTTGGTTGGTTTTGGTTTTTTTGAGACAGGGTCTCACTATGTAGCGCGGGCTGGCCTCAAACTCATAGTGATCCTCCTGCCTCAGCCTCCCAAATGCTGGGATAACAGGTGTGCCAACATACTCACCAAGCTCACCTGTTTTCTCTTCAGCCAGTGACATAAGGACTAGTTGGCACTGAGTGCTGTTTGTAATCTTGTTACAGATACTGTCTTTGAAAGTCATCTGGATCATCTGGAGCTCAAACCCATTAGTCCTGTGTTAATTTAACCAGGTTACAGTCTTTCTTATGGCAGTAGATTTTTTTTCTCATGATGAAAGAAACAGCCTCAGTGACTTTTGATGACTTACCCTAAAGTTAATTAATGGCAGAGCAAGAACATGAACTCTGATTTCCTGACTCCTGACCAGTATTTCTTTTACGTTATGCTGTACGATATCAGTGATAGATTCCATCATAAATGTTTAATCTGCTTCTCTGTAAAACAGCTGAAGATCCTTTTCAGAGTCATGAAAACTCTAAAGGCATCCTTTTAGCTGTATCTCAACTTGGGTTCTCCTGTGGGGCTTTACTTCTTTTTTGATTGGGGAAAAAGCCATAATGCATAGTATTGTCTTTAAAGTATTCCAGCAAAGCAAGACAAAGACTTAGAAAAATACATGAAACAAAACCGGGAACTGTTGAAAGTCATTGACGCTGAGTAATAGATACATGATTCATTTTGTATGTGTGTAATCATTCTGAAGATTTAAAAAATTGCTTTGTTCTACCTAAGATATTTCACTACAGGGGTATTATTCTTTTGTTCATATTTAGGTCTTTGGGTAGAACACAAAATCAGAAAAAAAATAAACATTTGTATTATCTTTTAATACTTTCACTCCCACTGGGTGTAGGTTTAAATTCATAAACAGTTTTGTCTTAGTGGGATGTGTTTTTCTTTTAATTCTAGCCAAGCTGTCTTCCTTACGGCAGTAGCCAGAAGGCATAACATAATATTTCCAAGGGGATTTTATGAATTTAAGGTTTGTCTAGGCCAAAAACATAGGGACTTTTTTAAAATAAAAAAATCAAAGGACTCCAGGATTCTTTTTGACCTAGCAGCTGATTAATAGCATAACATTTTTGAAAGATGAGTCAGCACAGTGTCTTCTGACAGTTCTTGTGTTTGAATTCTATCACCACCACCTACCACCAAGATGATCTTGGGCAGAATATTTTTCCTTAAATTTCCTCCATCCAAAAAATAAGAAATATTAATTCATTGTGAGAATGCTATAAGGATTAAATTGGCAGAAAATGTAAGTCATCATTCACTGTGCTAGTCGATAAATATTAGCTCTTTTCCTACAGATGACAGTAGAAGCTCTTAGAGATGAGATTGTTTTGCTCCTTTACTAATCTCTCTTCTTTTTTTAAAATGTATTTTCTTGGGATTGGGGATTTAGCTTAGTGGTAGAGTGCTTGCCTAACAAGTACAAGGCCCTGAGTTCAATCCCCAGCACCAAAAAGAAAAAACAACAACAACAACAACAAAATGTATTTTCTTTTTCTCACTTAATCTTTCTCTTTGTTTGTTTTCACTTAGGGTCTGCATGTTGGGTAACCGCACTCTTTCGTCAAGACACATTGACATTTGTTCTAAAACCAAGGAAATTAACAACATGACAGTACCATCAAAGTTATGGGGCTTCTTTTGTAACTCCAGTCAGTTTTTCAATGCCACCTGTGATGAGTACTTTGTTCATAATAATGTCACTTCAATCCAGGGCATTCCTGGCTTGGCTAGTGGTATCATCACAGGTAAGTTAAGGGGTTATTAGACATGTTTTTTTATTCATCTGGAAGAAAATAGGCTTCCGCATCTTAGCCTGTTTTCTCTGTCATGAAAATGCACTGCCATCATGCTATTTCCTTCCTTAAGCTTAGTACACGGTAGAGTTATTCAGGATCCTTTGTAGAATGTTATCACAGAGCAGAGCTAGAATAAGATAAAATAGTTTCTGTATGCTGTCTCTCTCCTTCTTCCCACCTTTCTGTTTGGACAACAGGGTCTTTCTTTGTTGCCCAGGCTGGCCTCTAATTCCTGAGCTCAAACAATCTTCCTGCCTCATCCTCCTGAGTAACTGGGACTACAGGCATATACCACCATATCCAAATTTGTGTGTTCTTGAAAAACTGCTGATGTTATTCCTGAAATGACAGCTAAAATAGAACTATTTTAGTGTCACCACATTCACAGATGTGTTTTCCTAATTCAACTAAATTTCTGACATTCTTTCCCTAAGTGACATCTATCTTGAACCTTTGGTCCAAAAATTTCTTTGCACATTAAGCAAGTTCACACTAAGGTATTAAAAATAGAATAGATGAGCAATAAAAAATAGGCTTTGAGAGACATTCTGCCTAACTTTTACTAATTTGTATTAGAAGAATTAACTGTATTTGTTGTACCAAAACATTTTGTCAAATCATATTTGAAATGAGGAAAGGCATATTTTTATTTATATGTGTTTTATTGCACGATACATATTTGTATATATGTGCTCACGTTGAAGAAGCAAACTACCCTTTAAAAACTGTTATTATCAGGATCTAGGATTGTAGTCTAGTGGTAGACTGCCTGCTCAGCATATGCGAGGGTCTAGGTATGATCCCTAGTACCATCAAAAAAAAAAAATTATATAAAAGAGGAATCTGAATTTAAATGTCGTTTGGGTAGGAAATTAGTTTATTAGTTTTTTGGGGGTGTTTTTGAGATAAGAGGTTACTATGTAGTTCAGGCTGCCTTGAATTCACAGTGCAGCCCAGGCTGGCCTCAAACTCACAGCAGTTCTCCTGCCTCAGCTTCCCGAGTGCTGGAATTAACAGGCATGTGCCACTATGCCTGGCCAGATAGTTACATTTATACTATACTTCATTTGATCATATTCTTTTTCCCACCTGCAGAGAACCTTTGGAGTAATTATCTACCTAAGGGAGAGATCATCGAAAAGCCCTCTGCCAAATCATCTGATGTCTTGGGAAACTTAAATCATGAATATGTTCTTGTTGACATTACCACCTCCTTCACTCTTCTAGTGGGGATATTCTTTCCCTCTGTCACAGGTAAGTGACAGTGCTGATGTCTGTTTCAGACAATTCCAGACCCAGGGAGGTGTTTCTTTCAGGAAACAGAAAGGTGTTACTCTCAGGATTACTAGATTTCCCAGTAGTCGTCAGTATCAACATGAACATCAACGTGTCCAGGAACTCAAGAAGTTAACTTGGTTTTTTTTCCCTTCTCTGAAGGTATCATGGCTGGATCAAATAGATCTGGAGATCTGAAAGATGCACAGAAGTCTATTCCCATTGGAACTATCCTTGCCATCCTGACCACATCCTTTGTCTGTATCCTTGTCATGGATTCAGTCTGAGTGGTAGGACCATCCAGCAGACCTATGGTGACCAGTGTTTCAGTAAAAGTTTTTCTTTCTAGTATCTTACTTGCCAGATACTCTGCCCATATATAAAATTCAAGAAAGATTTTTATAGAATTAGTGAATTTTTCAACTTGTTTTACTGATAATAGAATTATTCTGATTCTCTACTTTCTGCCTGATGTTGGAGGGTAAACAGCAGTTTCCTTGACCTCAGTATGGTAGATTTAAGCAATGTTGTCCTTTTTGGTGCCTGTATTGAAGGAGTTGTTCTTAGAGACAAGTGAGTATTTAATTCTTTGTGTAATTTTCATGGCATGTGATCATCCAACATAGCACAGTTATAATCTCAAAAGTCCAGTCTAAGATATCAGTGATTGACTAACGATTAGGAAATGTATGTACTGGGATGGGGGTGTAGCTCAGTGACAGAGCACTTGGCCTCGCATGTGTGAGGCTCTAAGTTTGATACCCAGCACAAAAGAAAGAAAAGAAGAGGAAAGAGAAAGAAACAAGAAAGGAAGGAAAAAAGGAAGGATAAATAGGATAAACATTTAAGTTCTCCTTAAGGATAGTGAATAATAAGGACCAGTATATTGCTGTAAATATGTGAGCTGTAATGAATGTAGCTCTCTTAAAAAATGGCAAATTTGTCTAAATAGTAAGTACTTCCCTGTACACCAAGAACTGTTGGAAAACTAGACCAAAAATTAAGGCAAGTAAAAACACCAAAAAACAAAACTTTCAAGTGTTTTTAGTATCTCCTTTATGAGAGATAAACATATATCTAATTCTAGTTGGCATTCTGAATAAAAGCTCGAAACGGTTTTTATTTCCTCCATGGAGGCTGCCAAGTGTGTGATTTTTCTTTTCTCCTGTATGTTTTTGCAAGATATTTCTAGACAAATCTTTTCCCGAAACCTATTCTCACATTTTACCCATCTTGATTAATACCCTCACCGTTCGCCCTTCTTTATAAAAGGTGTCGTCATAGGCTTTTCCCATTAATTCCTCAATCCAAGTGGTTTCTGAGCCTTATAAATTCTACCTTTCAACCTGATACATCCCATTATTTCCCCTGTCCTGCATCTCCATGACTTTGTACTAGCCTTCAAGATATTTTGCACACATTACTGTAGTAATGTTCCTTTCAGCTTTACCACCTTTTAATCCTTTCACACTGCTACCAGAATGACTTTTCTAAAACAAAATTTGCAGACTTCTCTGCTTCAGAGCCTGCCAAATTTCCCTTAAAACTCACCATTTTGACCTGTCCCTTTCTCCCTCGCTCTTCTCTTACATCCCACCATTCTCTTATAAACTCCCTATGCGCCAGCTATAGCTTAGAGTTAAATGTGTCTTGTTTCAGATTAGTGTCCACCCACACATTTGTATATGCTATTTCCTTTGCTTAGAATGAGTGAGTTCCAACTAGCCAGCTCATATTCATCCCCTAAGATTAGGCTAAGTGTCTTCTCCCCTATAAGGTTTTGCCATACTCACCCAGGTAGAGATAACCACTTCTCCCAGTGTACCTACTATATATCAACCGACTGTGTGCTGTGCTGACCATGGTGTATTACAGTTGCTCATTTTCATATCATTTTCCCCTACTAGATTGAGCTGTTTGGGGATAGGAAACCTAATAGATGCTGTGTAAATACTATTGAGAAAAATAAAAGTTGCACAGTGTATATATGTAGGTATATGTATAAGTAGCAATATATATACACATACACACACATATATATGGTATATTACTGTACTACTGTAATAGAAGGTATATGGAGGTTTGGTAAATTATATCTTAATATAAAAATTCCTGGGAATGTGTAAATTTAAATAATTTGAATGCCACTTTGGAACACTGCTGGTCATTATCTCTTAATGTGCATATACCTGTGACACAGCAATTCTATTTCCAGGTATATTCCAACAGAAATATGCATTGAGAATCTTGCACAAGGATTCTCAACAGTAGTAGTAATGTTCCTTTAGGCTTTCTAACTAGCCAAGATCTGGAAATAATCTAAAATCAATTAGTAGTAGAATGAGTAAATTATGTATTCATGCAATAAAAAGCTATACAGCAATAAAATAAATGAACCATAATGATAAAAGAAAAAGAATTTTACAATGCCAAGAGAAACCAACACAAAATGTGTATATTGTGTTTCATTTACATAAAGTTTTAAGACAGGTAAAACAACATAGTATTAAAAATCAATGTAGTGGATAGTGGAGGGGAAAAAAGGGCTAGTGACAGCTACAAGAAAATTTTGGGTGTTGGTGGTGTTCTGCTGTTTGATCTGCATGGTAGTCACTTGGGTATTTGCTTTGTGGAAATTTATCGATATGTACATTTGTTTTTTGCACATTACTTTTTGCATACTTTAAAAAGTATTAAAACCTTGAATAGTTAAACAATTCACAGAGCTAATTTAATTCACCCATCAAATTAGTAGTGACTTAAATATTTAATATTCAAGGTTGTATCTGCCATAAGACTTGAACCCTTCCTTGTATACTTCAGTGAGAGCAGAATTTAATATAAACTTTTCTGTTTGATAGTGATTTGAAAATGTTTTACTACATTGATCTTTTTTTTAAAACCGTTATTCCGTCTTAGGAATCTGCCATAAGGAAAAAAAAAAAGCTGATGTGTCAGTCTACATAAAGATGTTAATTACAGGTCAGGCATGATGGCGCACACCTGTAATCCCGGCTCTCTGGGAGGCCCAGGCAGGAAGTTAGCAAGTTCAGGCCCACAAGCCCAGCTGCACCATCTTCGTGACTTAGCAAGACACTATCTCAAAATTGAAAAGGTCTGACTAGGGATGTAACTCACTGCAGAGCCCCTGGGTTCCGTTCCAAATGACACACACACACACACACACATTCACACACGTGTGTGCACACCACCTACAAAGATGTTAATTACAGTGAAGAATGGGTAATGTAAATTATGATACAGTATTTTTCAAAGAACTAAATTTTTATTCATGGTTTTTCATAACAGAAAAATAGCCAGGCATGGTGGCGCATGCCTTTAATGCCAGCACTCAGGAGGCTGAGGTAGGAGGATCAGTGCAAGTTTGAGGCCAGCCTGAGCTACACAGTGAGCTCAAAGCCAGCATGAATCACAGACCAAGACCACCCTTTCTCAAAAAAAAAAAAAAGAAGGAAGGAAGAGAAAAATACATATACTTAAAAAGGATACAGAGATACAGATGAAGTCAACTCATCCGTGTTTTAAAAACATAGTAAATAGACTAAGATATGTAAAGTATGCACAATGTTAAGATTTGGGTTTTTTTTTTCTTCTGTTTTTCTGTGCTTTTCCAGTTTTTCCCTGAAATCAGATTATTTTGCTAATCTGAAGAGGAAGCTGTAACGAAAGCTAAGTTTATTTTCTGTTCTAGGTTTTTTCTGTAGTAGGAATCATCAGTATTTTTGTTGTTGTTTTTGTTTTTTGGTGGCAGTAAGGATTGAACCCTTGGCCTTTGCACTGAGCTATAGTACTAGCCCTTCTTTGCTTGGGTTTTTTTTTTTGGGGGGGGGGGATGAGGTCTCACTAAATCATAAAGTTGCCCAAGTTGGGCTTGAACTTCTAATCCCCATGCTTCAGCCTCCCAGAGTCCTGGGATGACAGGCATGTGCCATTGCATCGAGCTGTTGCCTGTTTTCCTGGTGGGGCTGGAGACTGGACCCAAGGCCTTGCTTGCACGTGCTGGGCACATTCTGTGCCGCTGAGCTGCAGGCCCAGACTGCCCCATTTGCCTTTTGATCAGAGCTATCCACCTTTATCTTTCTTAGTATTCATGTCTACCCCAACTTTAATTCTTTAAAAGTTATAAATAGACAAAAGTGGGTGAAATATCTTTCCAGTATTTCAATGTAAACATATTTACAGATTACATTTGCTTGCTGCTTATTTTTTTTCCTAGATTTGGTGATGCTGTGAAAGGTAACTTGGTGGTGGGCACCTTATCTTGGCCGTCCCCATGGGTCATTGTCATTGGCTCCTTCTTCTCAACGTGTGGGGCTGGACTGCAGAGCCTCACGGGTGCCCCGAGGCTGTTACAGGCTATTGCCAAGGACAATATCATACCGTTCCTGAGGGTGAGTGACCCTTTCCTGTGAGCTCCTCTTCCCAGGTTTTGGAAGAAACAGTGTTGTCTTTAGGGGTTAGGAATTACTAAATGGTAAATATGGAGACAGGCAGGTTTTTAATAGAGAACCTATTCTCTATTAAATAGGTTAATATTCCCCAATATGAGTTTATGCATAATTGTGGTAAAGGTGTTTAAAAGATAACACTGTCGTGGTATTATTATCTTTTGGGTCTGTGAAACTGTGGGTTAAAAGAATCAGAGCACATTTACTCAGTACTATGGCTGGTATTTTCCCTCCTACGTACAGGTTTTCGGTCACAGCAAAGCCAATGGGGAACCTACTTGGGCTTTACTTCTGACTGCTGCCATCGCAGAGCTGGGAATCCTGATTGCCTCCCTGGATCTTGTGGCCCCAATTCTATCCATGTGAGAGCCAGTTATTATCTTCAATTATTCTTACTTAAATAATACATAACACATGATTTCCACCAGTCATATAACAGTAGTGATAATGACAGAGTGAGTCAAATGTGGGTTTAACTTCACTTAAATGATAATGAACATTCCAGAGAACTTTCATGTAGGGCTGACTTACCCAAGGGCCTTGCGTACGCTAGATAAGCATTTTACTGCTGAGCTACACCTCAGCCTCGCCTCCATTTCTGATTCGTTATCAATTGGTTGTTCCTTTTTCTTTTTTCTTTTTTCTTTTTTTTTTTTTGAGACAGGGTCTCACTATGTAGTGCAGCCTGGCCTTGTGGCTTTGAACTCATTATGTAGTTTAAACTGGACTCGAACTCCCAGTGATCCTTTCGCCTCGGCCTCCCGAGTGCTGGGATTACAGGCATGCTGGGATCACACCCATCCTGGTTATTATCTTTTATTCATTCACTTGTGATTTATTGATGATTTATTATCTACCTGACACTATGTAATGTACAGAGAATACAAAAATAGATAGAGCACAACCTTAAAGAACTGGTGGTAGATAAGGAAACCTCATGATCCCCACATAGTGTGATGAGAGCCATGGTAGAGGTGAACACGGCACCAAGGAGAATTTAAAGTGGGGCACCTAAGTAGCCTGGGACTCTAGAAAGATTTACTGTGGGAGGGGACATTAGTGTCTTGAAGGATGTTTGCTAAGCAAAGAAGGGGTGAAGAATGTTCTAGGTAGGGAGTGTGTATAAAGGAGTTGAGAAGTGAAACAGTGCAGCACATCTGGAGAATTGAAGGTAGTTTGACTTGGCTGTGGGGGAGGGTGCGGTGCCTGTTGGGTGAGATAGCTCTGGTTTTTACTCGGAAATAGTGACTAATCCTTTGAATACAAAATCACCATATTTATGTTTTAGAATGATCAAACTGATAGAAAAATGGATTAGAAATATAAAATTGAGCTGGGAATGCTAATTAGCAAGAAAAAAATGAGAGTCTGAACTAAGGCGATGGTAACAGAGATGAAAAGGAAGAAAATTCTAGAGATTTTCTTTGCCCAGTGCTGGAGTTTGAACCCAGATCCTTCATCATGAGCTATATTCCCAGCCCCTCTTCCCTTTTGGTTTTGGTTTTTTGAGGTGGGGTGTCACTGTGTAGTTCAGGCTGGCCTTGAACTCACTAGGTAGCCCAGGCTGGCCTTAGACTCATAACAATCCTCCTAAATGCTGAGAGTACAAGTGTGCCACACCACACCAAGCTGCTTGTTGCTTTTTGAGAGTGTCACTAAATTGTGCAGGCTGGGTTTGAATTTGCTGTCCGCCTTCTGAGAATGCTGGAATTACAGGCATGTGCCTTCACACTTTTTTTTTTTTTAATGGTGGTGCTGGGGATTAAATCTAGGACTCATACATGCTAGGCAAGTGCTCTTGCTTCACCCCCAGCCCAGATTTTTAAATAAGTAGACTCTCATAGGATTTGATAAGTGAATTTAGAAAAAAAAATGAGTAAAGCTAAACCGGGTGTGGTCACACACGCCTGTAATCCCAGCGCTCTGGAGGCTAAACCCGGAAGATTGCTGGGAGCTCAGGGCTAGCCTGGACTACATAGTGAGACCCTGTCTCAAAAAAAAAGGTAAGGCAGAGGAAACCTGTGTTATTCCATGAACAACTGGGTAGAGTAATTGTGACATGAACTAAGAGAGAACATAGGAGGATGAGTAGGTTTGTGGAAAGAAGTTTAGATTTCTCTGCTTATTTAATCAAGGAATAAAGGTCTAGAAATGAGCTTCGTTACAGCAGAGGTCTCCAGTTATTTAAAATAATCTTCAAGGAATAATTTTACAATAATCATTGTTATTATAGAATGTTTTGTTTGTTTTGTTTTGCTTTTTACAGTGCTGAGGATACAACCCAGGACCTCATACAAGCTAGGCAAGTGCTCCACTACTGAGCTACAGCCCCAGCCCTTACTCTTTTTCTCTTTTGTTCTTCAGGTTTTTCCTCATGTGTTACCTCTTTGTGAACTTGGCATGTGCCTTGCAGACATTACTTCGAACACCCAACTGGAGACCCCGATTCCGCTACTACCACTGGTGAGTCTCCTCCTCTCCTGCCCTCCTCTTTCTCTCCCTCCTTCCCCCTCCCCATCCTCCCCCTTGCTCCTCCATCTTCCTACCTTTACTTCTTTCCTCCATCCCCCTCCCCCTCTCCCTCATCCTGATTCAGGGTTTTTGATACAATTATTTTTCTAGGCCAACCATGCCATATTATTTCAACATTCAGTTCTCATCTGAATCTTCACCCTCCTACTCCACTTTCTGTATCACTTATAGTATCACTGTAATACCCACTAAGAATAAAGATGAAAACTATGAAATATTTCTAGCCTCCTTCATTTTTTTTTTTTTTGGAGGTAGTGGGGATTGAACCCAGGGACGATCTACCACTGTACTAAATCTCCAGCTCTTTTTACAATTTTTTATTCTGAGACAAGATCATACTAAATTGTCCAGGCAGGCCTCAAACTTGCAGATCTCTTGCCTTGACCTCTCTCAGTGCTGGGATATACAACACCAGGCCTGGTTTAGCCTGCTTCATTCTTCAAACAACATGCCCTTTGCATAGCTGTTTTCCTGTTTCCCTCTCAGCTAAGCAGTAGACTTCATCCCTTTTTATTTTTACTTTTATATTCTCATCAGTTTTCAATCTTACACTTCATCCTTAAGAGAATTTCATTCAGTAGTTAAAAACATGGGCTATGGAAGCAGGCGACCCAAGTTAATGTGTCAGTTAACTGCTGCCTTTGTAACCTTTGGCAAAGCACATAGCCATGTAAAATTTCATTTTACTCATTTTGAAAAGAGGACTCATAAATCAAGTGCTTAGTAGGGTACCTGATATATAGTAAAGTTCTCAATGAATTGCTGCTGCTGCTGCTGCTGCTGCTGCTGCTACTGCTACTGCTACTGCTACTGCTACTGCTACTGCTATAGTAGTTAACCCTCCCTAGTTCTGATGGATTCTTCCAAGTTTTTTGGCCACTAACCCATCTCTTCCCATGTCTTTTCTCTCATAAGCTTACAGTTCTTTAATTAGGTCCTAGCTTTCTCTTTGCTAATTCCCTTCATCCTTTACTGCCTTCACTTACCAGTGGCGAGTGATGATAATGACCTTTATCTGGCAGAAATTTAGACCTGCAACTGGTTTTAACACCTCTGATCCTCTCTGTATCTTTAGCTTTATTTAAAAATTCACTGTGAATATTTTTTTTGCATTGCTATTTTGCTTCTATTATTTTTTCTTGTTATTTTTATTAAATTTTAATCCTCAGATTAACAGCTCTCCTATTCATGCTTTAAAATTCATCACGGAGCTAAGAAGTTCATTCTGTACACAGGAAACCTTCCATAAATACAGATGCCTCCTCAATTTATTTGATTTAAAAAAAAAATTCATCGCCCTACAGAGTTTCTCTTATACAGTATTCTGTAAGAAAACTAATGGGGCAAATTTTTCTCAGTTCTGTGGTTATGCTAATTAAATATTCATAAAATTTTGGAGAATATTTATATGAAAAAAATTTAAAGATTGTAGAATTTTTAACATTTCTGACTACATTCATTCCCTGGTTTTCCAAATAATTATTAATTAATCATCCTCATAACTACAGATGACTTTTTGTAGAGTCCGGGTTCATTTACACAGGTGGAAAGCATCTTGTATTACAAAGGGTGCTTTGGGGCTCAGTACATACCTGACTGTTCCCAGTCCGTGACAAGACAACTATAGAAATTGAGAAATTCAGAAACTTCTGTAGATATGCAGCATTGCCACATAGGCTGAGAAGAGAGCTCACTGGTTGGGCACTTGCCTCGCATGTGTGAGACCCTGATTCATGCCCTAGCACTGCTAACAACAAATACAGAGCTGGACATCGTGGCTCATGCCTATAATCTAGCACCTTTAGCACTTGCTTTTTTGCCACTTAGAAAGACATTTTTTTTTTATGTTTCTGTTTTTAATTTCTAGGGCCCTGTCTTTCATGGGGATGAGTATCTGTCTGGCTCTGATGTTCATTTCTTCCTGGTATTATGCCATCGTAGCGATGGTAATAGCTGGTATGATCTACAAGTACATTGAGTACCAGGGGTGAGTGTGGATTTCACCTTGATCACTGCTAAAATTCTGGAGACTGGCTGGTTTATATCCAATTTAATGAAAATTACATTAAGGACCCAGATAACTTCATTTGTCCTTAATTCTCTTAATCATCTTACAATACAAGCTTTTCATCACAAAGGGAACTTGTTAAAAGTATGCATGGATCGACAAAAGTAACTAAAAAGACATATCTGAATAATAATGATGAGCACTAAACAAAGTATGACACAATACAAGTATTTTTGCTAATTTCTTCAATCAAGGTGGGGTCTCTGACATGAAAATGAAATTAGTCCTAAATAATTTTATAACAACTGAGACCTTATAACTTTCACAGATGTGGAATAAATAACATTCTGATTCAGAAGATTACATTGAATTATACTTTTCCCCCATTATTTTTAAAATAACTTCAGTTGAGGTCTTTAATATTTTCCTAATACAGATTGCTACTTTACATTGTTGCTTTTCCATAGATGTACAGTAAAGACTGTGAGTGGCCCTTCCAACTTGCTTTCTGAAGTGTTTGTGTAGTGTAGTCTGTTAGTATGTGGTGGTGTTCACCTGGCTCACAGCGGGTTCATTATGTTAGCAACATATTCATCATTAACATCATTAATATGAGTTTAAATATCTACCTTGTGTATATTACTTTTACTTTCTAAAGTGAATTTTATTTTTTGAAATTAATACCTTTACCGTATTTTAAATCTTTCTCTGCTCTTTTCTTCTTTTTCTTCAGAGCTGAAAAAGAATGGGGTGATGGCATCCGTGGGCTGTCGCTCAGTGCAGCCAGGTTTGCTTTGCTTCGGCTGGAGGAAGGACCTCCACACACTAAGAACTGGAGGTAAGGAAATCACTCAATAGAGCTCAGTGGTATTTGGCACATAGTTAATACATGGAAACCTGTGCTTGTTGATTACTGGATAAGGAAATCATGTGGCTCAAGGAGTGGGTGTCATGGACCTGTTTTGAGTTCTCCCAAATCCTTACTGCCTTTTCTTCATGAGATTTGTGGTTTCAATTTCTATCATTTAGGGATTTATCTCAGTGGTAGAGCACTAGCCTAGATTTCTATCATTTGTTGTTTTTCCTTGAAGTGTGATCGATTTGAGCATTCAAAATAACTCAGTACCCTCACACGGTCATCCCTCTGATCACTTTCTTCTGTCAAATTACATGTTTTATATAGTTCTTCTGAGTCGAAGGATAAAATTGTCATTCTGTTTCTGCAACGTGAAGTGTTTTCTCCCCCCGACATCCCCCCAACCTTTTCATAGGCCTCAGCTGCTTGTTTTGCTGAAACTAGATGAAGACTTACACGTGAAGCACCCACGCCTCCTTACATTTGCCTCACAGCTGAAAGCAGGAAAGGGCCTCACTATTGTGGGCTCTGTCATCGTGGGTAACTTCCTGGAGAACTATGGTGAAGCTTTAGCTGCTGAGCAGGTAAGAGTCAAGATTTAATTGATTTTGGTTAGCATACTTATCCCGTGATAGCCTGTGTTGCATCTCCCAGAGACAGCATGTACTTTTATTTTTGCTTTTACCCCCTTTTTCTCTTTGTTTGGCCCAAGCCCACTTTGCAGAGCCAGTTTCGCTCCCAGTCTCCATTTCTGCCTTTTAAAATGAACTTTGCCACCACTTAAAAAAAAAAAGATGTAATTGATGTAATGGAACTTAGCTTACAGCTTTGTGACATTAAGTAGTAAGATTTCAGACTTCCAAGTTAATCCCTTTACTGTGTGATATAGGAGGTTTCCCACTTAGTGCTGACTTCTGAATAGTTACATGCTCCCAAATAATAAGATAAGCCGGAAGATATTTATTCTTTCTTCCCATTTTAAACATTGCTAAATTGTAAGATTACCATGGCTAAGCACTTATTTCTGAATAGACTCTAAACATTGATCTGAGCACTGACAGAAGTCATGTAAATTTATCTACCCTTTGAACTATGAGGAGGATGCCAAGGAACAACTTTTCTTCCACTTTACTAACTTACGTGATATCGTGAGCAAGATTCCTTTGCTATTCTGATTAGCTGTATTGAACATTAAAGTTCTGCTTGCAGGAAGTCATTTCCCTCTAATAATCATCATAGTTAATAGATCTAATCCTTTGGAGAAATTTTAATTGTATTTCAAAATTTTTGTGGCTTTTCATTTTGGAATGCTTTTGAAACACTAAGAACTAGAATGCTGAGGAAAAATAAGTCTTCAGTTATGGTGAAAGTTAATTAAAAAAAAGAGCACAAGGTTGCAAATCAAGTTCTTATCCTAGCTACTCCACTAATTTAATCTGTGCCTTTGGGAGAATCAGTTACATTTTCCACATCATTATTCCCTTCCCCTTTTTACCAAGAGGGTTGAGTAAGTGAGATACTGTCTCTAGATTAGCTTGACTAAATAATAGTAATCCAAATATAAGCATCATAAATAATCACATTTAAAATGTCAAAAAGGATTCAAAACAGAAGAAGCAAAAGGAAAAACTCTCAAATGCTGAAGTAGAACCGAATCATCAGGTTTAATTTTTTGGAAGATAAATCAGGGTGTGACCAAGGTTGAAGAAGGAAGGAGATTGTGTTCATACTAGTAAACACCTACTGGTCAGTTAAGAAAGTTTGTCAGATATTCTCTCTCTGGAGATTCCTGTTCTTAGTTTTTAGATATGTTACGAAGAAAGAAAAACAGAATAGAAAGGCAGAGAAACTGCATGTAGACAACCAGCTATAGATGAAAAAATATGCAGTAGGCACTTAGAAAGTGAAAAAGAAAAAGACAAGCCAGGTGTGGTAGCACATGCCTGTAATCCCAGCACTCAGGAGGCTGAGGCAGGAAGATCACAAGTTTGAGACCACTCTGGGCTACATAGTGAGACCCTGTCTCAAAAAAGAAAGAAAAATGAAAAAGACAAATGAGGATGACATTTTACTGAAACCATTTTAATTTTTGGACTTTCTCGATAGTAGATTGAGTCTCATGCAGAGCTTAAAAGAGATAGGGAACACATTATGGAGGAGGAATAGCAAGCTAAACGGTCCAGGGCAAAGCAGTTCATTGTTGAGATTCTCTGTGTCTTTCAGACCATTAAGCACCTAATGGAGGCAGAAAAGGTAAAAGGATTCAGCCAGCTGGTGGTTGCTGCCAAATTGCGAGAGGGCATCTCCCATCTCATCCAGTCTTGTGGCCTCGGGGGCATGAAGCACAACACGGTGGTGATGGGCTGGCCCCACGGCTGGCGTCAGAGTGAAGATGCTCGTGCCTGGAAAACTTTTATTGGTATAAAACATTTCCCCAAATAACCTGAGAGCCCACATAGGAGATAGAGTTAAATCTCTGTCACCCTGACCTTATCCCCAACCTCCTAAAGGAGGAATTAAAGGATGTCAAAAAGTACTGATTTTACCCAGCCTCTCCAGCTTTTCACATTTTTGTTCACAAACTGTTTACCTCTGTCAAGTCTTGTCCTAGGAAATATCTCCTAATTTTCCATATTTTCATTTATGATTTTTCATATTGATATCATTGCATGAATTAGGACTGTCCTTCAGCATCCAGATCTCCCAAATGTACATATCCCTCTTAGAAATGGAGTAATCAGGGGTCGGGGATTTATCTCAGTGGTAGAGCGCTTGCCTAGCAAGCACAAGGCCCTGAGATTGATCCCCAGCACCCCCTGCCCCCCAAAAAAGAAATGGAGTAGAGTGTGTATAGTAACAACCATGGTTTTCAACCTACTTCCGTTAGCTGTTCAAATTGTTCACCATGATTTTGTGACTTAGTGAGGTGTAGCTACTGTGTAAATAGGACACCTACCTCAAAGAAATACAAAAGGCTATTTTCCTTGCTTGCCTAACTTGGTGGGAAGTAAAGCCGGCCTACTAATTCTTGTCTGCTTATCCTGCATCTCTTTTTTTCTCCCCAGGCACAGTGCGAGTGACAACTGCTGCCCATCTTGCCCTGTTGGTGGCTAAAAATGTCTCCTTCTTTCCCAGCAATGTGGAGCAATTTTCTGAGGGCAACATTGATGTGTGGTGGATTGTGCATGATGGGGGGATGCTCATGTTATTACCATTCCTACTGAAACAGCACAAGGTATTTTAGACAATTTTTTGTTTTTATTTCTTTGACTTTTACATTTATCGTAAGGTTAAAAAGTAGTGTTTATATCTATAGTAGCTTTGTTGTTTATATTTATAGCATAATATGTACACCGAAATAGTAATGCAGTCAAAACAAACTTCAGGCCAGAGACAACAAGTTCGAGCTCACAGGTCATCTTAGGTATCACCTGGAATAACATGCTGAAGTCTGCATCCAACTTGGCTCAACAGGAGCAAGAGCTTTAGTTTAATGAGTGCTGTGGTGCAAGTCTATACCAGTTGTCCCCAGGAAACCCCAGGCCTCTGCCAGCATATTCTTAGGGGAAAGGATGTGACATGTGGTTGTAATTTATGAATCTCTTGAAGCATAAGACTAAGGCACACATCTCTAAAATAAAATCCATTAGCTCAGTGATTAGAGTGCTTGCCTTGCAAGCACAAGGGCCTGAGTTCGATCCCCGGCACCACAAAAAAAATAAAATAAAATAAAATAAAATAAAATAAAATAAAATAAAATCCAACCCTGATTTGGAACAATTTGAGGGATTTAATCCTCCAAATAGCTGAAGTACTCACGTTTGAGTGTACAGCTTTACCATACTCCAACTATGTGCTTTAATTAAAAAAAAAATACATGGACCAAGAAATAGTTTTGAAGAAGTAGATGAGGCTGTGTTGGAAGTATATAATGAATGGAACAACAACATAGAATAGAAATAAGGCAACATGAGACACTCTTGTAATGAAGACATTGGCTGTAATTAAAGAAAGGAGATGGCTGTATCAAATTTGCCAAAGGGAAGGCAACTTTCTAAGTCCAGGGATATAATGAACACTGAGCTCCATGCTTTTAGAAAGAAATGGTGAGAGCAATAAAGAAGATAAGGAAACTTGTTTCAAAGTACTATATGAAAAATTAAAACTGAGTTATTTGAATGATACCAGAAGCATGGTTTATAATATTCTGGCATTTACTCAGAAGCAAATTCAGAACCAACATTAGTATAGCATTTATTTGGTTTATCAAAGGGATGGGATGGTCAAATATAGCCCATAACTTTTGGTCAGCAATAACTTTCTGCCTTCCTGCTTATACTCACCCAAGAAATTACCATTTCCTTAAACTGATTTCCTCAAAGACTGTGTTGAGTTTAAAAGAAGCAGCAGGTATTGGAACACTGATGGAGAGTCCCTGCCACTTGGTCCTCTGGGTACCTTTTGACCCCTTCCTGTGCTGCCCAGGCCCAAGCAAAACTATGTGACCATACAGACAGTAGGTTTAGGATGAAAACTAGACTCACTATGTAAGATACAGTAGGATGCTTCACACTCTGATTTACAATGTGAGAATAACTTGACATGAACACATAAGTTAGGATTGAGCGAATATTTATGAAATATATATAAACAACATTTAAAATGCATTAGTGAAAAGAGGCTGAAGAAGCATAGAAGACTGTTTTATCATCATTGGTTAACAATAAGACAGAGATACATTGCTTACAAGGAGAAAATATACTAGTACCATTTTTTGTTAAGCTTTCTTGCAAAAAAAAAAAAAAAAGCAAACCAGGCCGGTTTAAATTTAAGAAACACTACTGATGCTTGTTACACCACACACTGTTTCATATCTCAAACTACCCCAACAGGTAAATACTGTCTCTTTTTCAAAGACAGGAAGACAGACTCTGGAAGTTACCTAAAATGATCGAACCACAAAGTAAGAGGTGCAGACAGCGTTAGAATGTAGACCTTACTGAAAGCCCATGGTTTAAAAATGTTTTAAATTTCTATTATATATAGTACTTGCTTATTAGACAATATGTGGGAAACTGGTGACACTCACTGACCAGAATCCCATCTTCAGGAGCTATCTATAAGAGCCTTCAGTTTGACGGAGGAGGTGATAATAGTCATCAAAGGTGTGATTGTCCCGTTTGTACCATACCACTTTGCAGTTGAATTCAGTTTGAGGATTCAAGTTAAAGCCCATTGCTGTCAGGCCTCATGAAATTCTTGAGGATCCATCATTCTGCTCCCATCACTGTCAAAACTTATGAAATGTTGTTTCCAGCCATTCAGTATGGCCCAGAGTTCTTTAAACTAGTTGAACTCCATTGTGCCAGTCATACCTTTATCAAGAATTGAAACCAAAGTCGACAGGGCTTCAAATTAAAATATTTTAATCCTCCAGCAATGCCTGGCTGTCTTCAGACAGCTGGGTAATTCATAATGTCCATTTGCCCAGCCTGTCCAGCAAGTGCAACAAAGTAGCCTTATAGCAGGTCCTGAGTTTGTCTGGGAAAGGCAGGCCCCGGGGGCCACTTCGTGCCCACCAGGATATAGTACTGCCATCAGGTGCCCCAGGTATACTGTGGTGTAGACTCTAGAGAACTGTTCTAAGAAGTTTTTCTCCTTTTTGCCCTGGTTCATTAGACACATTCGATTATATTGTGTTAGGTCTTAGTATCTGAAGAGTTGAGATTATTCTTGGCTCTCCTGTAATTTTAGTTTCAGCTCTATGAGAAAAAGATGTCTTTGTGTTTGATACCAGTCTAACTCCAAGTGAAATTCAGCAGATTAATAAAGTACCATATGAGACCTTGGGAAACACAGTAACACTTAAACACATCTATTAAAAAAAAAAAACCAAAAATCTCTCACAGGAAGACTAAGGGGTGTGTTGTGTGTGTATATATCATACATGTATATGCTCATTCTTTGGTAAGACTACTTAGATATAGTACACATGCTGCTGTTAACGTCTGAATAAGGTACCTTTTTTTTTTTTTTTTTTTTGGTGCCAGGGATCAAATTCAGTGCTTTGCGCTTGCTAGGCAAGCACTCTCTATCACTAAGCTAAATCCCCAACCCCTTAAGCACCTTCTTAATGTCTCACATTGATATGTGGATTTAGGGTTTATGTCCCACACATCAAGCAAGCAGTTATCTCTACAGTGGATATAGCTGGGTATCCTCTGTGTCATTCAGTTCTGACACTGTTTACATGGAGGTAGCATTATATCCCACACACTGAGGTCTCAGTCTCAAAAGACCACTTTTCCTCTTCTGATGCTGATTCAAGCCTCTACTGACCTGTTGTAAACTGAGGTTCCCATGACCCCTTCCTTAGGTTGGATTAATTTGCCAGAGTAGCTTACAGAACCGAGAAACACTTTCTTATGTTTACTGGTTTATTATGAACAATATTACAAAGGATCTAGGTAAGGAGATTCATAGGACAATGCATTGGGAAGAGGCACAGAGTTTCCATGCCCTTTCTGGTTGCCCCAAGAACCATCACATGTTCAGCTATTCAGAAGCTCCCAGAACCCCAGCCTTCAGGGTTTTTGTGGCTTTATCCCCTAGGTATGATTCACTAAATCTGTTGACATTGGCGATCTACTTACTCTTCAGCCCCTCTGCCCTCCCCAGAGGTTAGGGGTTGGGCTGAGTCGTTCCAGTGACCAGTCCCCATCCTGAAACTACATGTGTTGTAGGGATTTCTAGCGGTGGGTCAGCACAGCTAGCATAGAAAACACATCACTTGAAAATTCCAAGGATTTTAGGAGTTGAATGCCAGGCATTAGGGATGATGACTGACTGTATATTTCATAATATCACACAAACCATCTCTCCCTTTTTGCCATTTTTTTTCTTGTTGTAAAATTAAGAAGTCCTTAAAACTGTATTTAATGTGTTGCTTAGTAAATCTTTTGCCATAATAATAAACTAAATCTTCTGTCCTGATAATTAAGTAGGAAGCTAGGAAAAAATACCCATATACTACAGCAAGGTTGTTCTAGGCCAAAATGTCTCATGTTTTTGAAGCAACTTTTTTTGTATTGTTGGATCTAATTTTCCATATGTATGTTACTCTGTCAGGTGTGGCGAAAATGCAGCATACGAATCTTCACAGTAGCCCAACTAGAAGACAACAGCATCCAGATGAAGAAGGACCTGGCCACCTTCCTGTATCACTTGCGCATTGAGGCAGAGGTGGAAGTGGTAGAAATGGTGAGAAAGTGGAGTTTCAGATAGAAGATAACATCATTCTCCCAACCCCCACCCTGTCTTCTAGAACCTTTCCTACTTTGGAAATTGGTTCTCTGTCAATGTGGATTAATCCCTGAGTTCCAACAAAACCCTAATTTGTTGACCTAGATAAGTAGAATGTCTTCTAGAACCTTTCCTACTTTGGGAATTGGTTCTCTGTCAATGTGGATTAATCCCTGAGTTCCAACAAAACCCTAATTTGTTGACCTAGATAAGTAGAATGTCTTCTAGAACCTTTCCTACTTTGGGAATTGGTTCTCTGTCGATGTGGATTAATCCCTGAGTTCCAACAAAACCCTAATTTGTTGACCTCGGTAAGTAGAATGTATAAATGTGTGTTTGGTAATGCTTTGTGGTTTTCTTTCTTGTTTATTACACAGCCTTTATATTTAAACCAGACTTTTATCTGCTTAATATATAATTCACTAATTTTTGTGTGACAAAACTAAACTTTGTGTTTCCAGGAAACACATGTAATAGATTATTTAAAAAGGCTCAAACCCCCGGATTTGATCTATAATCCAAAAATGATGTGTTTGTATATCAAAGACTGAACAAATTAGGGGTGAAAGGTTGATAATGTTATACTTCTTCCAGTTTTAGTGAGAGGAAATAAAAATATGCTTTTTGTGCTTTTTTGCCCACTTTGTGTGATGACAGCATGACAGTGATATATCAGCTTATACTTACGAGCGCACTCTGATGATGGAGCAGAGGTCCCAGATGCTCCGGCACATGCGGCTCTCCAAAACAGAGAGAGACAGAGAGGTGAGCCATCGCTGCACTCATCTAACCCTGGCTCTGTGAAGCCTGTCGGCGAAAGGGATGATACTGTATTGTTTTCACAGAACGATAAATTCTTTCCTTCCCATTTTATCAGTTATCCCAGTATAACCTCATTTTTGTTTCAAAACAGTCAATACAGGAGATAAAACTAGATAGAATAAATGTGTTGGACTTTCCTCAGGCACAGCTGGTGAAAGACCGGAACTCAATGTTGCGACTGACCAGCATTGGCTCTGATGAGGATGAAGAGACAGAGACCTATCAAGAGAGGGTACACATGACTTGGACAAAGGACAAGTACATGGCATCCCGGGGGCAAAAAGCCAAGTCAATGGAAGGATTCCAGGACCTCCTTAACATGCGTCCGTAAGTTTTCCCACACGCAAGATTACCACATAATACAGTATCCTACTCAGGGGCATACATGTGACTTTGCCTGAACACACAGAATAGAGTCTAAGTCCAGCCATAGCTCCCAATTAAATACTGTATGCAAGCTATCTTTCTCTCCATCTGCTTCATGTCCATTACTGTTTGCTTATATTTTTGCAGGGTACGGGGCAGGGGTGGCGTGCTGGGGATTGAACTCAGGGCCTTGCGCTTGCTAGGCAAGCACTCTGCCACTTGAGCTAAATCCCCAAACCTGTTTGCTTATTATAAAATATGCAAACATAGGATTTAAAAAACTCAGGATATTAGTATCATAAGGAAAGTATTTTATCTGTCACATCATAGTCAAGGGGAAAAAGCTCTACTTAGCAATTTTTTTTTTTTAGTTGTCGAATTTTTAAGATTCACTATGACTAGTTTTCTTTTTTCCTGAATTACCTCTATGTCTCCCCCATCCAGGGACCAGTCTAATGTGAGACGGATGCATACAGCAGTGAAGCTCAATGAGGTTATAGTTAACAAGTCCCATGAAGCAAAGCTGGTTTTGCTAAATATGCCAGGACCACCCCGAAACCCTGAGGGTGATGAAAACTGTATCCTTTCCAAGAGTGGGGCTGGTAGTAGGGGAAATCTTCTTAGCCTGTTTCTTAGATGAGACAACTAGAGAACTTGTGTGTGCCCTGTTCCCCTCTCTGAGGAAGATTTTAAAGTCTTAGGCAGATTCTTACAAAGTTGTAAGATTGGTTAAATCAGTCTCCTTTGGGGAAGTTGGAGGTATATTATATTCTCTGAGAACCTTAAGACTTTTTGGGCAGTATATTTGCAAAAAGACTTTAATTTTCAGTGCAGTCCTAGAGACAGAATACCTACATCCTTTATCCTTTTCAGGCTCCACACACTCTGCAAAGCCTCCTTCTTCTGGATGGAGTTAGGGGCAAAGCAGTAGGAATACTTAGGGTTGTTCATACTCTCATTTTAGGATTATTTTTAAGGGAACCCTTCAGCACTATGACGACATAGACTGGCCACATCCATTAAGGAAAAGTTTTAAAAAATGAAAACAAAGAATGGGCAGAAAAATTCAACAAGCAGCTTCACTTAGATGTTACTTAAATGTTCTCTAGGGATCTTATAATGTTCTCTAGGGATCTGCCCTATGTGACTTTTTTTGCATTTTTGTCTTATTGAGAATAATATATTACTTATGGGTTTCCCCATTTCTTGGCAACATTTAGAAAGTATCTAACAAATGACAGTTTGTAGTGTTTATGCAAAGGGACTAGAATCCTGGATTACTTCACTGGGTTAATTAAAGTGAATTTAAAATTCAGATTTCTCTCTGTATATATGTAATTATCGAGAAGCATGCTGTTCTGTGATCAGATAAACTCAGATTGTGATGATGCCAGGTTGTAAAGTATACTCTCCTTCTCCTTGACAAATTCTGAAGATATGGAGTTCCTAGAAGTGCTCACCGAGGGACTTGAACGAGTTCTCCTTGTCCGGGGTGGTGGCAGTGAAGTGATCACCATTTATTCATAATCTACTCCTAAGTGACTCTGCTTGGTCTCACCTTTCCTAAAAGGCTGCCATCCTCCATCAAAGTGACAGCTCTTTTCTACCACTCCCACTGAACTAGAGGCCTGTGTTTTATACCCATCACACTAAATACTTGATGAGCTGAGGCTCAAGTCCTTGTGCAAGAGTACAAATAGATCTGTTCTTGGCTCCCATATGATCTGCCATCCTGACAGAAGCAGATATTCCCTCACCATCAAAAGAGTGATCAAATCTTAAAAGCCATTTCTTTACCAGTAGAAGACAAGTTAGAATTAACAAGCTAAGTCAACAAATGGGAACCCTTCAGCACCACTGAAGGTAGTGAATTGGTAAAAAGGGATGCTAGAAATGCACCTAAAACCAAAAAAGTACATATCCAACATTAAAGATCAGGCTCAGAAATCATGGTTCAATGATACCAGAGAGGAAACAGAGAGCCTCACCACAGTAAAAAATTCATGGCCAAGTAACATAACCTGTGGCAAGATGACATGGAAACCCTTTTTAGCTGATTTTCTTTGGTGTATCTGCTGCTCTCTAGGACTCTTAAATTAGGGTACTAATATTCAAAGCCTGAAACGTGGCTGCGGCTTCTACTTCTTCCTCAAAGACAAGATTCCCCCAAAACACCAGGTTTAAGTATTTGTATTATGGCAGTGTATATTTTGCTGTTTCTGTTAACTCAAAATCTGTTCTGTGGTCGTAACAGCACAGGAAGTTTTACCATGGAAATTGTTTCTTAGTAAAAATTATTTCAAGTTCTTTTCAGATGGCTAGACAAGGGAATTTCAAGGAGTAGCTGTTAAGATTTACTGAAATATAGTCTGTGGTATCTTTGTGACAAGGGCAAAACACACAAGCTGTTACATAAGAAATACAAGTCAGGATGTACATTAACCAATAGGTTCTCCTTTTCTTTTTATGCCGAGTTACAAGGCACAGGTCAAAAAAAAATCATATGGAACAAACTCTAGGATGACGGGCTAAAATCATTCTCTGAAGGCTTCAGACTCTTTTAAAGGGGGAATTCAGCTTGACATTGGAAGTTCTAGAGCCATTCTCTTTCCATAGAGCCAAAGTTATTGAGCTGCTGCTCTCCTTCATCTAGTTAAGAGTGGCATACAGACTGGGATTGGCCAATACAAGAAACTTTTCTTTCACTAAGGAACCTATGACCTCATCTCCAATGCCAAAGTTAAGGTTTGAGGCACTCATCTACATGTCCAAAGTAAGAGCATCTCCCCTTTTCTGATTTTATTCTTTAATCTGTCTGCAGAGACTTGGCTCTGAACTGAAATTATCCAAGGTTTTTGCTGTTTTGGGTTTGTTTGTAAAAAGCTCTAAATGTGCCAAGGAAATATTTGAGCAAGTTTAGCACTTTCATTTACTAATTCACTTATCACAAACACCTGGCTTACCAGCATAGGGAAACTACCTGTGGAGCTGAGCAATAATTTCAAGTATGTGAAATCTTCATTTCTTTTCCAAGGAGGTTTTAAGAAACCATCTTCTTGCCTGTATTCATGGCTGCTTTTTAAGTTTCACTTTATTAATGACAGTGCCACTCTTTATTACACAATAGGATATAGAACAAGCTGACTCTAAGTGTCATAGGTAACTATTCGACCCACAGGGACAGAGAAGAAAATCCTTCAATGTAGCTCAAGGAAATGAGTCATTCTGATTTCTTCTCTTTGCTGTTCTTTCAACCTCCAGGCCCACTCAGGGTAGCAACACAGACAGGATCTTAAAAGACTTTTTTCCTGCTCCTTCCTGTAGAGGGTAGAAAGTTTACAACTCCCATTGTAACGCTTCATTGTGTAGTTGAGTACAGTAGTACCAGGTCAGCATCTTAAAGACCCATACTCTAAAAGTCAGCGTGCCCAGGAATTCCTTAGCATTTACACATGCCTCTGGCAAAATGCTACATACTTTTCCATATAAGACAAATACAGGCAGAAAACAAGGTTAATTTTAGAAGTAGTTTGTGGTTGGAGCTCTGTAAGAAATCTTTTAAAGAGATAAAGGAATTGGTGGCTATTAATACAGCCACAATTTCAGTCCTGAAAACACAAAATCACTGTTACATGGAAAAATGGTCATTAGGCCAGATTTATACTCATCTTTGTCTAGAGCATTTCATGTCTATTGTTGCTTATGTTGTTTGTCTGCAAATTGTCTTGTCTCTTTTAATCACTGCAAATAAAGCAATACTGAAAACTTGAGAGAGAATGCACCTTAGGGGAAGGGGCTTTTTGTTTCAAGAGGGAAGATCAAAGCTTTCTGCTTTTTGCTAAAGACTCAGCTTTTAAATTTTACCTGTGACTTTACCAGGACAGGTTACAATATACATTTTCTTGCTGCTGGTCCTCTGCCTCCCAGAGCTATCTTAAAAGCTGGAGTCTGAACTGTAGCATCTGCTCAACAGATGCCAGGTTCCTATTGACAGGGAAAAGATCACTGCTCTTTATCTTGCCTCTGATTCTTGTGGCCCCAAGGATTCCACCAGTCCTCGTCCCCCCTACACATTAAAAATTCCTTACTGTTGGGTATTAAGTGACAGTTACACTGTTAAGCTTATTTTTGTACTCTTTTTGTCTGGTTTCTTTTCATCATGTATAATTTTGAATCCAGCATTAGTTTCTCACATCTTCCACAAGTGTCTCCAGCAGAATTTTTATGATGTCCTGGTTTGTGTTAAACAAAAGTAAAATATTAAGGAAAATAGATTTAAGGGAAACTTGTGAAACTTTTTTAAGCATTGTTTTCAACCATTTAATTTATTGAAAGGAGATGCTGCTATGGTTCTTGATTTAGCAGCAACCATTCTGTTTACATACAGTTCGGGTTTTATTTGTTGTTTTGCTCTGTACTGGAAACGTAAATAAAGTTTTCTATATTATTTTCAGTCAGGGGTTGTGGTATAATTTCTTTGTGTTTGTAATAAAATGCATGCTGTCCTTCTACGATCTGTCTCCTCACCAATGAGAAAGGAGAACTTTTGAGTTCTTTTCAATGTGAGTGCTTATTTTAATAGTATTAGTTAGGAGCCACTAGGTTTAAGGAGGAAGTAAATGAGGCCCAAATCCATAGGTCCCAGGTGTTTCTTCCTCCAGCTCACAGAAGCAGTCCTCCCCCGCTGAACTCCATCCTCTGAAAGAAGGAACAGTGAACAGGTGAGTGGCCAGTGAGCGTTGAAGTAACATCCTGATCTGTTACTTAATACTCCAGATTACAAGTTCCATTTTGCCTTATTGGGAAAAAAACAAACTTAGAGACTCCTAATAGCATTTATTACTTAATACTTATTACTCTGATACAAACTAATTTCCTACCATCAAATGAGCCAACTATTCACTGCACATTACACGGCCCCAAATTCAGCCTTACCTCAGGGGGCTCGATGAAGGCCAACCAGTCTGATGCATGTGTAGGCAAGAGTCCCATGGACTGGCACTTGTAAACAGCCAGTGCCAAACCCATTAAGTTCCCGATGAGATAGACCAAACCCTGAAGAAACTTCTGGCTTGAACTTTCTAGCATCTTGAAAGCTGTTGGAGTAACAGAAGCTGTCACAACCCAAACAACCTTTTCCTCCCATTATGAATCAAGCCAACTATATATTAATACAGACCCAAAGTAAGCAAATAAGGGCACTAAATAAAGGAAAAAAGAAAAACATCATGACCACTGTTTTCCCCTCGATGGTACCACTAGTACTACCACCACCCTTTATACCCTCTTAACTGAGAACTATGCCTAAGAATTTGTCTTTAGTGTTTTGTTTTGGGGGGTTGGTGCTGGGGATCGAACTATATCTTTAGTTTTTAAAACAGGGAAAAGTTATTTCAAGAATACTTACTGGCTGAAATGGCCATAAGCGCCTGAATGGGTCGCCAAGCCATCATACAAACCATCATAGTAGGGAAGATGGAGATGGTATTGCCTGCCATGTACATGATGAAGAGGTTCATGGGAATCTGTTTGAGAGGGCCCAAGGCAATATCCCAGCAGCGCTAAAACAAACACACAGCTTTAAACTCTGATCACCACCCTCAGTCCCACATTTACTGTACCACTGATGCTACAGTCAATCGAACAGAATTCCCAACACCTTGCTTCTGCCTGAGCTAACTCCTCAATTTCACCACCTCTTCCAGTCACCGTGTCATCACAGGAAGTTCTGTCTGTTACTAAAGGTAAGGAAGACCTTCCCTAGAGATTTTCCACGTCATTTTTTTTCTTATGATTTTGGCTAAAGAAAAAGACTCCCCCCCCCCAAAAAAAGAAAGACTTCCCTACTTTTGTCCTCGTACTTCTGCAACTATCACTGTCCCTTCTACGAGTGAAGAAAAAGATAAATCCACATACTGGGACATTAGCACACTCAATAACTAATAGAACAAACAAAAATCAAGATATAGAAGATCTAAATAATATACCATTGTACCCAGTAACTGCAGAATTTACTTCCTTTTCAAACACATCGAATAGAAAAAATGACCACTTGCTGAACCATATAGAAAGTGTCAGTCTCACAGGACTCAAAATATATAAACCATCTTATTTAACTACAATACAATTAAGCTAGAAATCAATAAAAGATTATAACTAGAAAATCCCCTATGCCTGGAAATTAGAAAACGTGCTCTAACCCTTGAATCAAAGGAATTAAAAGTGGAAAATGACAACTGGTGACAAAAATGCACAATAAAACAGGTAACAACAGTGGAAAAATGCCACATTAAAACTTGTGGGATATAAAAGTTTCTATTCTTTCCAAGAAGTTAAGGGGAAAAAGAATTTTGTAAAAATGAGATTTGAAGTTAATGAAATAAAATCAACAAAGTCAAAGGTGTCATTTTGAAAAAATTTACAAAATCAATACTAGCAAGCCTGATGAAAAAAAGACAACTATTTAAAATGAAGAAAGAAGCCAGGCATAGTGGCACATGCCTATAATCCCAGCACTCAGGAGGCAGAGCAGGACCGTGAGTTCAAGACCAGCCTGCACTGCGCCCTGTCTCCAAAAGAGAAAAATTTTCTTAAATGAGGAAGGAGAAGGACATCTTTACAGATCTTGCAGATATTAAAGTGGACATATTATGAACAACTTCATATATCTGAAATTTTAGAAAATGGATAAATTCCCAGGGAAAAAATATGACTTAAAAAATCTGGTAAGAAATCAGAAACAAAAGCAGTCCTGTAACATTAAAGGAGCTGAATATATAAGTCCAAATGGCTTCCCTGTGCAAATTCTAAACATTTAAGGTCAAAATAAAGCTAATTTTACAAAAACTCTTCTGGAAAATAAAACTACAATACATTATATTGGGCCTCATAAATACCAAAACCTAAGGATATTATGGGGAAAAGTTTATAGGTCAGTCTCATGAATCTAAAGCTAAAAATTCCAACAAAATATTAAAGTACAGCTATATAAAAAGAACAATATATCCATCCCTATTGTTTGGTTTACTTACATTAAAATAAATGGTCATATCTATAAATAGTTCTCAAAAAGTCATTCTTGCAACAGACTTGTAAAAGATGTATTTTATTATCATTTAACTTCAAATTAGGTCATTTTACTAGTAATTTGCTTGCATGTATTCACATTATACTTTAATGTACCAAAGTGGAAAATTATAATACGTATCAAGAGAAAAATTGAAGCTGGGTATAGTGGCCCAGCCTGCAATCTCAGCACTCTGGGAGGCTGAGGCAGGAAGACAGAAAATCTTGAGCCTAGCCTGGGCAACCTATCAAGACTCTTTCTCAAGAAAAGGGATTGGGGATGTAGCTCAGTGCAAACGCCCCAGGTTCAATCCCCAGTACCAAAAAGGAAAGGGTAAGGAAAGGATCAATAGTGGCTGTGTTCTTTTCATGTTGTGAAAATCACATGCACTACATGAAACAAAGATCACACAGTACTGTGCTGACAGAAGACTGAAAAGGAAAGAAAAGTGCCAAGCACCATTCTAGGGACTTGGGATACACCAAAAGTCCTGATCTCTGGGGCTGGGGATATAGCTCAAATGATAGAGTACTTGCCTAGCAAATGCAAGGCCCTGAGTTCAATCCCCAGGACCCCCCCCAAAAAAAATCCTGATCTCATGGAGTTTATGAGAGAAAACAGATGAACAATAAATAGCATATATGATATGTTACAAAGAAATATAAAGTAGGTAAACTTCAGGGAATGCCAAAAGTAGGCTCCACTAAGACATTTAAGACTTCAAGGAGATGCACAAGCAAGTCATGCAGGTATTTAAATGGAGGAAGAGCATTTCAGGAACGGAAAAGAATACAAAGCCTGAGGTAAGTTGGGAGCTAGTCTGGCGTCTTTTAAGGAGCAACGAGGAGACCACTATGAGTAGAATCAAAAAAGGGAAAAATGTAGATGATGTCAAAAATATTATAAGGGGTCTGATCAACGACAATAACACAGATGAAAACTGACTTTTATGATGAATGGGGAGCTACAAGAGAGTTCTGAGTGAAAACTAACATCTATGTTTTAAAACATTCTAGCCAGGCATAGTGACACATACCTGTAATCCTAGCACTCTGGAAGGCTGAGGCAGGAGCATAACAAGTTTAACCCAGCATGGGAACTCACTTAGCAAGACCCTGTTTCAAAAAAGGTCTTGGGCTAGGCATGATGGCACATGCCTGTAATGCCAGCTCTTGGGATGCTAAGGCAGGAGGATTGCTGTAAGTTCAAGGTCAACCTGGGCTACATAGTGAGACCAGTCTAAATTATAGTTTGAGCTCTGTCTCAAAAAAAAAAAAAAATTGCAGTGTTGGCACTTCGTGATAAATAAGTAGGTTTTGGGTTGCAGTTTGGGTACTTGGTCTCTTAAAGGTTCACCATCCCTGGTTTAGAGGTTCCCAGCTTACAGCAATTTGCCTCCCGGGAGACATTTAGTAAGACTGGAAATATTTTTGGTTGTCATAACCAATAAGGATACTATTGGGTTCAAAACAGGTAAAGGCCAGGGATACTAAACATACAGCACAGTACAGTCCCCTACAATAAATATTTAGCCCCAAATGTCAACAGTGCTGAGGTTAAAAGATGATGCTCTAGTTGGATGCAGATTATTGTACACAAACTACACCCCAAAAGAATTGATATATGTATGTATATACATAATTTATAAAACTTCATTGCAAAAATTTGGGTGAAGTATGATAGGTGAAGGTGGCAAGAAGTAGTAATAGGATTTGGGATCTATTTTGAAGGTAAAACCAGCAGAATAATAACCTGACACATTGGATATGTGGTGTGAAGGAACTTGAAAAGGATGATTTCAACAGGAAGGTGTTGCCACCAAGAGATTTTCAACCTACTTCCTTACACCTTATGTTACAAATGTCTTTTTTTTTTCCAATTATTAAGCACTTAAGCTGATATGTAATCTACTGTCATACTAATCTCAAGAAGTTCAAGTTCCCAGAAATTCAGTTTAAAGGCCATTTACAGTACTGCTCCCTGGAACAGGAAGGTGGATCAGAACCCGCCCGGGGACTACGGTAACATCTATACCTCTGTACCTTCTCCACCAGGATCCGGTCTGTCTCTTGCACGCTGGTATCAGGTACTTGTTTGTCCAAGTAACCGACTGGGTACAGTGAGTCTCCCTGGCCACTGCCCCGGTCACTTCGGCCCCTGAATAAAAAAACAAAATAAGATGCAACTTTCTAAACTTTATATGCCACATTTCCTGTTCTATTAATCATAGAAATAAAGATCTTCAGATGCACCTACCCAGATTAGATCAAGCTATCTCGTGGTTCCGCCAATCCCTTCCCAATTGGGAGGTCCAAAACGAGCATCCTTAGAGAAAAGTAACCTCCACGACAGGGGAGTTGCTACCTCCCCTGGTGCCGTCGGTGGACCACCCAACCTTTTCAGGGCCTTGCGCCCGAAGCTCAGGTCCCATTACTCCGGGGCTGTTGTGGGCTGAAGGCTTACCTGCTGCCTCCTCCGGGCCCGCTCAGCTCAATGGCCCACTTGAACCGTCGCCCTCGGTTGGCTACCAGGCCCCCCTGGGCGGTCATGGCAACTGCTTCTTAAAGCTGCGGAGCTCTTCAGGCCGAAAGATACTCTTCTCGCTGGCCTCAACCGTGTCACCCACCGACTTTACCCGCCGGCGGCGCCACTGTGCGGCGCATTCCGCAAGCGCACTTCCGGCGCAGGGAATACGGACGTCATGTGCGTCCCGGAAGTTTGCGGTGCACGATTGAGAGGCGAGTACTTAGAAAGGCCGAGAGAAATGCAGGCGGGGTTTGCAGATTGTTGCCGGGGTGCGGAGGGGAAGGAACGAGGACTCGCTGTGTAGTTCAGACTGGCCTTGAGCTCACTGTGTAACCCAGGCTGGCTTCGAAGTTTCAGTGACCCACCAGCCTCAGCCTCCCGGGTGCTGAGATTACAGGCGTGCGCCAACTCGCCAGGCGATTTGCTCCTCCCTTTCTAAACAGCTCTGCATCCCTGATGGCTGAGGTGCGCTCCCGGAGGCAAAAGACAAGTCGCATATTGACTGTGTTAGGAATTGAAGCCAAGAAAAGGAGCTTCGCTTTTTTTAAATTTTATTTTGTTAGCACATGTTTTCGATGCATCATTAATACATTCAGTGTGGGTCATGACACATGTTTTTACATCCCTTTCCTCTTTTTCCTCACCCTCTCTCCCTTAGTCCCTTTCCCACTTGCCAAAGATCTTTCTATTGCCTGTGGTCTATCTTTAATTTTTCTCTCTGATTTTGGGTCTCATTATGTTCCAGGCTGGCCTCGAAGACTCGCTGTACAGCCCAGGCTGGCCTTGAACTGCTGTCCTCCTACTTAAGCCTTCAAGAAAAGCCTTTTGAACTCCTGTGTGTTCCCAGAAACAGGAAATTGAAATCCTCACTTTGAATCCTGGCTTTACAACTAATTCTATGATCTACAGGGAGTTATTTAGTAGCTTCCAAGTACTGCATGTCCACCAAGTCCCAGGAGCCTTGTGTCCATTTAATTTAATTCACATAGTAATCCCGCGATGCACATAGTTTCATCCCCACCCTGCACAAAGACAAGATGGCACTGTGGGAGTGGAAAGGTATGTAGGCTCTGGACTCATGGCCTCTTTTTTGAATCTTGGCTTCACCGCTTAATTGTGTCATCTTCACAATTTAAAGCCACTGTTTCATGTCCTCATATGTAAAATTTAGATCATCTACCTTTTAAGGTTTGTTGTGTGATAAAAAGGCACCTGCTACATATGCTTGATTGTTTAAATGTCATTAAGTAGTCTGTACCGTTATACCTCGTGAGGGGTTCTCAATTGCATACCTATATCATAATTAAACCTCAATTGCACATTGAGTTGTATCCTGCCCCCAACCCCTTATAATCACTGTTACAGTGAATATCCTTGAAGTTTTTATTTCCTTAAGTTATAGTCTTAGAATTGCTAGATGAGTGTGCACATTTTAAAAGAATTTTCATTTGAAATGCCCACTAGAAAAAAATTGGTATCATTCACAGTCTACCATTTTTATAAATGTTTTAAATTACCAGTTCAAAAGTGGTATTGTATTATTTTTTAATTTGTGCTTCTCTGACTCCAAGTTATTTGGTATGACTGGAGTTTGCTTGCAGATGCTGAAGATTTCCACCTCCGCTTTGTTTTCTTATTTCTTATTTCACAAGTATTTTATGTTCATGGCAAACTATTTGAATACGTCAAAAATGGAAAAGTTTTTCCCCATCCAATCCATTCTAAAATGTGTCTGATCATAGGACGATCCAGCATATAGATTACCTTCCATGCTGCTTTCTACTTTTCTGCCGTTACCACATTGTCTCTGATGAACCTTTGAGGTTTATCCCAAGCTTCCCCAGGGCCCTGTTGGGCAGTCCTTTCTGTCCTACACTATGCTGCATAATAGCACTTAACTGGTTTGCACTGTTTGTTGACCTAAGCGCGCGCTTCTGTGCTGTGTACCATGCTCTAAGTAAACCCCCACGTTGGGAATTGAACTCTAGCTTTCACATGGAGCAACATCCTGAGCCCATTTTCTATTTTTGAGACAGGGTCTCCCTAATTTGCCCAGGCTGGGCTGCAATTCGTGATTCTCCTGCTTCAGCCTCTCAGAGTACTGGAGTTACAGGCGTGTGCCACCGTGCTCAGATCCATATCCTAAATTCTTCGAAGGCAGAAGCCATGTGTTAATTATCTTTGATTTCACAACCTGTTGCCTCAAACATAGAAAGTACAGTAGCCCTTCCTTATCTGTGGGGATACATTCCAGGACTACCAGTGGATGCCTAAAATGCAGATAGTACTGAAACCTGTACATACTAGGTTTTTTTTCCTGTAAATACATATCTAAGATAAAGTTTAATTTATAAATTAAACATATAAATTAAGAGACCAACAACACCTAATAATAAAATAGTACAATTGTAACACTATATCATAATAAAAGATGTGAATGTAGTCTCTCCTCTCAAAATACCATATTGGTCTGTACTCTCTTTTTTCTGTCTTTCTTTCTTTTCTAGTACTGGAGATTGAACCCAAGACTGCCACACTGAGCTATATCCCCAGCTCTTTTTATTTTTTGAGACGGGGGTCTCACTTACTTCCCCAGGTGGGACTTAAACTTTTGATCTTCCTACCTCAGCCTCCCAGAGTCCTGGGATTATAGGTGTATGCCACAATGCCCAGCCCCCTTTGCTTCACCCATATTTTTGTGATGATACAAAATGACAGTGCTGACTTGATGAGATTATGGGAAGTAAACGACTCTGTACTTGTCACACATTTTTGCAGTTTGAAGCATGAACTAGAACAGATTTCTTTTTCCTTCATCACAATTTCACAGATAGATTTGTTCTCACTGAAGATCTTAGCCAGATCACCATACAGTTTTTTTCTTCCTTATTGACAGCTTTGACCTTTTTTTCACTTGAAGCACTTTAGAGCTTCCCTTTGGCATATCAGTTTACCAGCATAGTTTTTCTTGCACTGTGAGGCCTTCATTAAGTAGAATAAGGCTTCCTTGAATGCAAAGCCTACAATACCCAGACAGTCAATCCAATAACCTCCAGGGCTTCTAAGTGGATATGCTGGGAGAAGAGATGATTCAGGTCCAGGGTAAGATAAAGCAGGAGAGCATAAGATTTCATCATGCTGCTCAGAACAGCACACAATTTAAAACAAATTGTTTATTTCTAGTACTTTCTTTGTTTGTTTTTAGTTCTAGTACTAAAATTGACTGCTTGAGATGACACCTGCCCCAGCGACACTTGGGATAGTCAGTATATAAACAAATGCCCTTCCCTGAGTGACACTAGGTTAAACTGTTAAGTAGCTGAGGACCTTCCTTTCCCTCCCTCCTCCCCTCCCTCTATTCCTTCCTTTCTTCCTTCCTCCTTCCCTTCCACCCTCTCTCCTCCCCACCTCCTTTCCCTTTCCCTCCTCCCTCCCTCTCTCTCCTTTCATTTTTTTTTTTTTTTTTTGGACAGTACTACTGGAGATTGAACCTAGGTAGGTCACACCTATGCTAGGAAGGTGCTTTATTACTAAATTTGAGACAGGGTTTTGCTAAATCTCCCAGGCTGAGCTCAAGTTTGTGATCCTCCTCCCTTCTGTTTCCCAGAGTGCTGGGATTACAGGCATGTGCGACCACACCCAGCTCCCAGTTTTTAAAGTATTATTTTGAGATGAGTTTGCTAAACTGCCTAGGCTGGCCTCAAACTTTGATCCTCCTGCCTCGGCCTCCTGAGGAGCTGGGATTATAGGCACATGCTACTGCAGCTGGTTCAGGACCCTCTGGATTTTAATTTCTTTATCTATAGATGATTTCTAAGAGTGATTTTATAGGAGATACAGGGGAGAATTTATAGATAATTTCTGAGGGTGCTTTCTACTAGAATGTATTACTATACTTGCTTTTAAAAATATGTTGCTGGAGTTGGGGACTTAGCTCACTGGTAGAGCACTTGCCTAGCAAGTGCAAGGCCCTGAGCTCAATTGCCGGCACACCCCCCTCCAAAAAAAAAAAAAGTTGTCCTGCCAGGCATGGTGGTGCACACCTGTAATCCCAGCCTTCAGGAGGCTGAGGCAAGAGGATTGTGAGTTAGAGGCCAGCCTAGACTATGCAGTGAGACCCTGTCTCAAAAAAAAAAAAAAGTTTTTTTTTTGGCCTATTATCCTTTCCATGCATATATACTCCTAGAAGAGAGATTCAAATTATAGACACAAAAAGGCAGCTGGATGTGGTGGCACCCACCTGGAATCCCAGCACTCTGGGAAATTTAGTGAGACCCAGGTAAAAGATAAAAAAGGAAGAAGGATGCAGCTCAGTGCAAAAGCCCTAGGTTCGATCCCTAGTACCACCACCACCACCACCAAAAAAATAAAGGTGAATGAGTTCAGATTTTAGAAAGTGTGCTTTCCCACACTTCCTTCCTATTTCTCTGCATTGTGTAGGTACTACTTTTGGAGTTAGAAGGGCATAGTTATTAATTATATATGACATGAGTCTACACCTGGAAGCATAGCGGGGTTCTCTGTTCTGGATACACATAAGAATCAACCTGAGAGCTCTTGGAAACCCTGATACCTGTATTCCGTGCTTCCAGATACTTGGATTCATGAGATTAGGATGGGGTCTGCGTGACAGCATCTTTATGGTGCACCACTGATCCTTCTGTGCAGCAAGAACTGAAACCACTGACCTAAAGCATTTTGTTACTCAAGAAGAGCAAAATTTGAGTTCCCACAAAGTAATTCAGGCAAACGACCAACAATTTTTGAGGGCCTCTGTGTGTGCCTCTGCCTGGAATAAACATGAATTAGAAAATGATAGGCATACTGAAACTGTAAAATAAATACCAGATTTCCCTTACATTGTGCCCTGCAGCAAATATTTTAATTGAAGGAAGTAGGAGAAGACAAGCCACAATTCTGTGGCTCAGATGAGGTGCCTTGTTTTAGTTTTATAGTTTGTACCACCTGTACAGTTCTCGTGTTTATTTTTGTAGCTCACCCTCTACCTCTTTCAAGGAGTCAAAAAAGCTATTTCACGCCTTTCTTCTCTGAGTAACTGCATTTGGATTGAAATCTGAACAAAATGATTTTTATTCAAACAGCTAGATTTGCAAAAATGAATCCCAGGGCAGCGGGGTGGGTGAGAAAAAGCTTTTCCAGAAATGTCTTTAAATTTTTGGTCTACATCATGTGACAGTGTCTGTGTAATAATTCTATTTGGCTATCCTTCCTGGTCCAACCAGTTTCCTCGGGGCCCTCTACGAGCTCCTAAGTATCTTGGCAGCTTCAATAAAATGGGTTTCTGTGGTAGATCCTAGTTATTTTAACTCTACTATTGCTGCCTTCTGAAAAAGCCCACCTTGAAGTACTTTATTCATGACAAAATTTATTCTATGTCAGTAGTGGAGTCTTAAGAGGAAAAAACGTTTTCTCCATTTTATCTGTTTGCGTTTTCAAACTGCTTTAGTAAAAAAAAAAACAAAAACCAAAAAGAAAACCTTTTTTTTTCGTAAGATCCTACCTTGCTAGTTGCTTTTAGGTTACTCTATCATTCTGTGCAGATTACAATTTTTTTTTCCTAATCTGGTTCATGGCTCTGCAGTGCCACACAGTGCCCCGTCAGCAAGGATGTGAACCAGTTGTATGGCGCTGGGAGCAGAGTGTTCCAGTAACTCCGTTCTTCTCCGGCAGTTACCTTTTTTTGGCTTCGGGAGGGGCTGTTGTGCGACTCACGTTTTAACAGGTTCCCGTCGCGGGAGCGCTCCCTGCAGCGCGGGCTCCGGAAGCTGGGAGCCTCGCCGTTCCCACAGATCCCATCAAGGATGAAAAGACAACCGGAGTGTGAGTCACAATGACGCAATACTGATGGCCCAACAGGTCTCTCCAAGTCCGGTTCCTCTGGATTCAACCATTCATTCGGGTGATTAATTTCAGCAGTCTTGAAAAGTGAGCTAATCTGTCTCTAAATCATGTATCTGAATGATCGATCCAGGTACTTTGGAACTTTTTTCCTATGTTCAGATTTTTAAAAGCTTTAATCAGTTCGGATCTAAAGCTTTGTTTCTTGACCTCAGACTTCTGAAGAAGGATTGTTATGAACTGAATGGCTGTGTCCCCCGAACTCATGCTGAAACCCTGATCTGCACGATGGCATTTAGAGATGGGCCTTTGAGGTAATTACGCTGAGGTGAAGTCATGCAAGTGAAGCAGTCGCGCTAGTGCCGGGACTCTTCAGAGAGCGCTCTGCCCTCCGCCTGCCTGGCCCGCCCGGCCCACCCCGTGAAACACAGCCAGAGAGCCGAGCCTGGGAGCAGACTGCCAGCGATCTGGGACTTTCCACCTCCAGAGCGAAATAAACACGGAAACAAATTTCTCTTATTTAAGACACTCAGTATTTTGCTATGACAGCCCGAGCAGACTAACATAAGGATGAAGTGGGATTCAAAAAGAGTCAAAGAACAATAGGTACTTTTTAGTATGGAAGAGACAAAGTCATTACTTAAACATGCACATAAATGTTGGGTTGTAAGCCCGGTGTGGTTCTGCCTGCCTGTAATGCCGGCACTCGGGAGGCTGAGGCAGGGGGATCACTGAGAGTTTGAGGCCAGCCTGGGGAGACCCTGAGACCCTGTCTCAAAAAAAAAAAAAAAAAAAAGTTGGGTTGTTTAATTTGCTCATTACATAAATAGGAACATACTAAATACTGCCCATCAAATTGCTTTTTTCACTTCACCTATCTTGGATGTGTTCCATGTCTTTCCTATCGATCTACCTCATTCTTTTTCAAGGTTAAATACTGTACTTGGCACAGTGTGTGATAATTTAATCAGCCCACAAATGATGAGCATTTAGGTTATACCCATTTTTCACCATTACAAAAACGTTACTGTGAATATCCCTGGGTACTTGTCAGCACAGTTCTGTGGGGAAGTCAATTAAGATTGCTTACTACAGAACTGATATAGTTTAAAATGATCACAGGTGTTGGGTGTGGTGGTGCACGCTTGTGATTCCAGCACTTGGGAGGCTGAGGCAGGAAGATTGTCATGAGTTCAAGGCCAGCCTGGACTACATAGCAAGACTGTGTCTAAAAAAAAAAAAAAAAAATCAAACTTTGCTGAGCCCCCAAGGGAAAAACTTTATTGACAGAAAAAAGTATCAAGGGGTTAGGGATTTAGCTCAAGTGGCAGGGCGCTTGCCTACCAAGCACAAGGCCCAGAGTTTGATCCCCATCCCCTCCAAAAAATGTATTAATGCATTTTCATTACTAAATTGGTAATATTTTTGTATATTTCAAAATTAGTAATATGACGACTGCTTACTTTGTTTTTAATGTTAAATTATGAGATCTGAGGACCTGGGCCCACTCACCACTGGCATGCACCTAGAACCTGGGTCTGGAAAACAAGCTTCCTGAGACTGTGCTCTAAGTGCTCCAGAAGTGAAAACAGCAAGGTTCTTTCCTGACCTGCAGCCAACCAGAAGCAGTGGTTTGGCTGAAAGTCTTCTATGTTAGCACAACGGATCCCCAAGTCCTGGGCCTTCATCACTTGTCTGACAGTATCACCCACCCTCCCTTGAAGGGAAGCCATGCCTTGCTCTCTTTCTGTTGTCTCCTTCTGGTGAGAGTCCAGCAATGTTTTTTGCATAGCGGGCCATCAAGAAAGTCCTGTTCATGATGGTGAAAAAATAGCTTAAGAGAAAGGGATTTCATGTGTGCAACTTTTTATTTTCTTTAAAAGAACACAGCTACTTAGTGGAAGTCTTACCTGGGAAATATTCTTTGCTGTACACCCCTGGAATCGAGGGCTCTGGACTCCTTCGCTCACTCGCCCAGCTGGAGCTGCTAATGGTGTGGCCCCACACTCGGGCACATACCTGCTTCTGCTCGACAGAATCTGAGAAGCTCCCAAAGGCATTGCTCATGCAAAATATCCTCAAAATACTTCCCCACTACCCTAAAGTCTTGCCTTAATTTTCCCCATTACTTAATTTTTGGATTAATTAAGGACCCTGTTACTATACTCACCTCTAATTAGTTTGTCTGGCAGGCCCCCCATTTGCATTGAACAGCTTTTAAGAAATACCCTTTATAATAGTACCATTGCAGTGTTTTGGAATAATCTCTTACTCTGTTTCTTCAGGCCCTTGTAAACACCTTCTGGCTAGCTCCAGTACCTGGAAAAATGTCTGCCTGGTACACGGAGGTGTTCTCAAAATGTCTCCATGGTACCTAGGGGGCTATCAAAAATATTGTTGAGGGCTGGGGGTTTAGCTCAGTGGTTAAAGTGCCTGCCTAGCAAGCACAAGGCCCTGAGTTCAATCCCCAGCACCAAAAAAAAAAAAAAATATTGTTGAACGTAAGCAACCACTTCCCTAGGCAAGCCCCGAATCGGAGTTCTGAAAGCAGGACCTGAAAAGGGGCCACCGATGCAGAATGTGGCAGCAGGAAGTGTTCCATCTAATGCCTTGCTCGACTGGCTTCTGCAAAGCCAGAAGCTAAACTTGCTTGTGTCCCAATTTCTTTAACCTTAACCAGTGCTTTGCACTGAAGCTAAGTAGACTCTGGCTCCAGTAAGGTGAAGAGAACTGTCCTCAGCGGCTGTATCAGGAACAGAATCAACGCTAATCTCAATACTCTAGCATTCCCACCCCAAAGAGTCTAAACCAATTTTCTGAGAAGATCCTGCATCATATGCATTTCATGTGTTCTTAAAAGACGCTGGGGTATGAGATTTAGCTCAAGTGATAGAACACTTGCCTAGCAAGCACGAGGTCCTGAGTTCGAATCCCAGCGTCGCCACCCCCTGAAAAGGGTCTCTAGCACGGAGCCTGGTAGATAATAAGAACTGAAACATGGTAGCTAATAATTATGCAGTGTTTACCACATGCCACATACTCCACTAAGCATTTATATGTACTAATTCATTTAATATCCACAACACTAAGAGACTTATGCACTATTCCATTTTACAGATTGGAAAATTAAAACACACAGGCATTTAAGTGACCTGCCCAAAGTCACATAGTTCCAGAATCCATGCTTTTACATACTATACCTCAGTGCATTTAAACGGAGTGAATGAATACGTCTCTCTCCGCACCATATTTTTGCATCACTCTCTCCTAGCAGACTGGACTATCCCTTCTCCACACACAACTCACCCTCCTTTCTTCTCCATGTGTTATTTGCGCCGCCGCAGTTAGCGGCTGTGCGCGCCTTTGGCCACCAGAGGGCACCATGATCACACTCGCTCTTCCCCTCTTCGGCGCTACGCAACCCTTGAGGGGCGGGGCATGCGTAGGGCGGAGCCCGCGGGACGCCGGGGAAGCTATCCCGGCGGGCTGCGCGCGCGGCGGCGTTTGAATGGCTCTGAGTGGGCCCCGGCCCAGGAGCGCAGGGACGCTCTAGAGCGCCGGTGCCGGGCGCGGTTCGTCAGCGCCCGGGCTGGGCTGCGGCGGCGCGGTACCATGAGGCGCCGGTGAGTGACGGCGAGGCGGTGCGGGCAAGCTGCCGCGGCAGGCAGGGCTTCCGCCGCCGGCCGGCGCCGCCCCGGGCCACCTGCAGGCCCCGCGGCCGCCTCTTCGCTCCCTGCCCGGCCGGCCGCGGGCTCGGGGTCGCGCGCGGGGAGGCGCGGGCCGGGCGGGGCCGAGGGTCCGGGCGGCGAGGGGTGCGGGCCGAGCCTGCTGTCACGTTCCTCTTGGGTGGGGTCGACGTCCGCACCGGGCGGGGAGGACGGGTTTCCCGGCGCGCGGGGCCGGCCCGGGCGCTTCCTCGTTTCCCGGCGGGTCCGCGGCTCCCTGACAGATGAGCTTTTGTTTCGCGGGACATAACTGCTTAAGAATGTTGATTGCAATTTCAGCAACCTCATTGTGTTTTCGGAAGAGTTGCTCTGTAATAGTACCTAGGTTTTTACTGCGTTCTGAAATGAGATATTTGCGGATAACAAAGTTGATTCGTTTATTTTTGGCTTATAAAGTTCCTTAAAAACGGAGATGTCGTGCTCGGTTTGGCAGCACATACACTAAAAACGAAGGTGTCTTTGTCATTTTCTTTGCAGATTTGAAGGAAAAAAATGGGAGATAAATTAGTTCCGTAATAATACCAGTTTAGCATTTGCAAAATTTATGAGGAACGAGTCCACTTAATAGCTTAAATGTGTGTAAAACAATCCTATTTTTTTAAACCAATTTCAGATTTGAATCACAACTTTATACATCAAGGCTTTTACTTGACTAATTACTGTTATTGTAATAATAAAGAGTAACATTTTATTTTCTTTTTTTAATCATACACTTTTTAAATATAAATTTGTTTTTATTTTAGAAAATACAACACTTCCACATAGGTTAGTAATTCTCCAAGTTCATATTGCCGGTGGTAGGACTGTTCAATCTGAATAGATATGATAATGAGGTAATTATGCCTAACTTTATTTTGTTTTCCACCTGCTCAGCATTGTTTTAAGGGTTTTCTTTTGGGAGGAATAGTGTTATTATTGCCATTTTGGCCCTGAGGAAACTGAGGCACAGGGAAGTCAAGTAATTTGTATAAGGTTACACAGTTAATACAGTTGGAAGCCCAGCAGGCCGCTCAGCTTTTAACTGCTCTGCTTTGCTACCTCTTTTATCTGTAGTTCTTAGCTTTCAAAGTGCTTTCATTTCACCTTTGGAGATTTGTGTGAGTGTGCCTTTGCATATATATAAATTCATACATCCTTCAATTAAATTCTCTGCTCATGTTGACTCTACTTAAGTTTTGTCCCCGAGCAAAAAAATCTGTTGAATATTTTATGATAAATGGAGTTCATAAGGTTCGTGCATATAATGTTTATAATTTTTAATTCTTTTGTATCATTTCCTGACAGAATAGGGAACAGTTAGCGACATATGTATTACTTTAAAATAAATCATTATACCTTAATGTTTTCTTTTTCAAACTTACTGAGTGGGTATTTGTATCTACAGTGAATATATTTAACTATCGCTCTAGACAGGAAATGTAGTTCAAAAGCAAAATCATGAGAAATCACTTCACGCTTATTTATGACAGAGCTTTTAAACTTTGTTCATTAGTTATGAAGCTTTTGATTGCATCTATGCCCACCCCAATGCCAGCACAGTGGGTCCCATTGGCTGTACAAAAGAAATGTGCCAGGCAACAAATCTTAAGGAGGAGATTTAGTTTGGGATAATAACAAAAAATGTATATGACATTCTTTATTAGTACAGCGGATATATGCTGAGTAAATTTTCTGCAAAGAGCCAACAATTGAAAGATTTATGAACCATATTGAATAGGAAAATGGAGAATTTTGGTGAGGAAGCTGTTAAAAGATTTGGAATTAGGAATGAAAATGATTTTCCTTGGGAGCAGTAAATCTGACCTATTTGGAAAGTTTCTGTTGAGTAAGACCCTGTGAGGCAAGGCTGGGAAAGGAGTGTTGGATAAGACTCACATGTTAAATCTGTGAGCAGAGAGCACGATACAATTCTGGAAGTTTTAAAATTGTAAGTCAGTGGTTCTCACCTGGGAGCATTTTTCCCCTCCAGGGGACATTTGGCAGTGTCTCACTGGGGAACAGGGGTGCTACTGGCAGTCCACTGGCTAGAGATCAGGAATACTGGTAGATATCCAACAATGGGACAGGCACTCATAAGAAATAATTACCTTATATGTCGTGGAGCTGAGGTTGAGAAACCCCATTTTAAGTCGATTGTTTATATCTCCAGGCTCTGCTTGCAAGTACTATAAAGATAAGTATGAGTGATGAATTTCAGGAGCATGATTTCAAGTAATAATAAAGTTGGGGAGAAGCCGGCTCAGAGACCCCGAGAGCAAGGCAGTTGTCAGAGTCCTGGGGAGAGCGGCTGTAGGAGGTGGGTGGGCACAGGGAGAATGCGCAGGTAGTCAAAACTGAGTCAGTTACTTAAGTAATATTTTTTCTGATTTTAAAAATAATGCATGTTAATTATGGGAAATTGAGGGAATATAGAGATAGTGTTTAATGTTTTTTTTAAATTAGAAATTTTGCTTTACATGCAAAAGAGCTATTTTGAAGGAAGAACTATAAAAGTTTTCTATTGGGAAGCTAAGAGTGGAACCACTGAAATATATTGGGATGCTTATGATAATTTTAATTTTATGAATGTAAGCTGCAGTTCACAGACACAAACTGAAATTTTAATGAAGAACTTGGTGTCTGTCAGCTTACATTTTTCCTAAAATTCATACAATTAATCTAAATTTTTTTACTTTTACTTGATTTTTTATGCTAAACTCCTTTTTCCAAAAGGTTTAAAAATTTTTTCCTATTAAAATAGTAAGGTTTAGGTTTGTTGGTCATGAATCTTCACTGTGAGGGCAGAAGGACTAGTTTTTTTAATGTACTCAATGCTACAAATTTGCAGATGAGGTGAATGTAACTGACTCTTCAGGGGAGTAGGAATTATCTTTACATTTTTTTTTGGTGCGGGGGATCAAACTCAGGGCCTTGTGGTTGCTAGGCAAGTGCTCTAACCACTGAGCTAAATCCCCAGCTGGAATTATCTTTAAAAATGCTCAACCAGTAACCGAATGTGTCATAACATATACTCATTAATGTTTTATCAGTCATTCGACTTGATCACTATCGTTTGAATGATCCCTCCAGGATTAATTTGATTGCTGTTGTGACGGTATTGTGAGGTAGGGCCTAAAAGGCCATGGGCCAGTGTTTAGGTCAGGGGGGCTCCACCCTTATGAAGGGATGGGTTGGTTCTGATGGGAACCAAACGAATGATATGGTTACATTCTCCTGAGGTTGGACCAGTCTCTCTAGCTGGCTCTTTGCAGTGTACACACTGTCTTCCCCTGTCTTGCCTTCCACCTTGTTATGATGTAGCAGAAAAGCTAGGTGTGGTCCTTAGATCTTCCCCGCTTCCAGAATTTTAAGGAATAAATTTCTTTATAAATTAGCCAGTCTGTAATATTCTGTAATTGCAATGGAACATGGACTAAGATGTTAATTACATCAGTTTTATTAGATGCTTTGTGGAAAACATTTTTAGGAGAGTTTTTTTTTCCTTAAAGCACTACCCTAAGCCCAATACAAATATACTTTTTAAGTTAGATCAGATAAATTTGACTTTGCTCTACCAGCTTCAAATATTGTGCTTAATATTTCTTGCTCATCTGTAAGTATTTTGTCACTAACAACTTTATATCAATTAGCTTGGGAGAAGTTACTATTAAATTTGCCATCTGTTCTTGAGGCCTGATGAAGGGTAGATGGGGTGAAGAGTATCCTGAAAGATCCCACTAGTTGACTCCCTTTCCTTGTAACCACCTCTCTTTTCTTCAGTTTTCTATACTGTCTGAACTTCTTTTTGCCTTGAACAAGTCACCCAGAAAACTACCACCTAATAAATGAGTCATGAGATGTGCATCCTGGCAGCTGCTCCTCTCACTGGTCTTCATACCCTCCTGGCTTGGTCTCACAGTGTGGGAAAGCACTAGTACTCAAAATCACAGCTTCTATGCCTGGCTCTTCTTCTAGTAACTGAGTGTGCTTGGGCAAGTCACCTGAGTTTTCTTGGGTGAGGCACTTAATCTCATCTGTAAATTGAATTTGCCTCCAAGATTCTTTCCAACTCTGAGAATCTGTGGAATTCTCAAGGAGGGACCTCTGGTGAAGGATGCTATTGGTCTTTCACATTTTAGTGTGAATTAATGGCAAATGCTTTCTTCTAAAGGCATTTGTAAAAGCTACAGCAATATGATAGGATTGGGGAAGGAAATTTAGAATGGAATGTGTGTGTAATGGAATATAATCATCAGGAGGGCAGGGATCTTTGTTTTGTCTACTGATGTTTCCCTAGTACCTAGAATGGTAAGTAGCACACACTATGCATTTAATATATGTTAGATGAGTGAAGAAGTGAAGGAATGAGTTGTTTTTGAGTTAAGACAAGTTTGCTGGAGTAGTGCACAAATCCTCTGAGTTCCTTGAAAGAATTCAGATTACAGGCCAGAGTACAGCCCAGTCCTGTGATATAAAAATGCTAATTTATAGTGAAGTGTCCATTGTTCATTTGGTTCTCTTTCAGACTGTTAAGCAGTTTGCGCCCTGTCTGCTTCTCCTAATCCACAAAGTGCAAGTTTGTCCCTCAGCATATCTTATTTTAGTGCCTGCTTAATGTTTTAATATTCCTTTTATATACAAAAATCTGTGCTCTGCCCATTCCCTGTACTGCTTCATATCATCATTGTATGTTTACTGTTGTATTTGATGATATTGATTATAATTCAACTTTTTATCCGTGGAGGATTCATGGCACAGTAGTTGAAAACTAGCACCCTTGGCCCTTTGTCGCAGGCATGCTAATTTCACAACTGGTGTATAAATAATTCTCAAGGATAGCGTTTCATCATATGGTTCCTATACATAGCTGCTCAGTCTGTTTTCCCTACAGATAAAGTTCAAATTCCTGACTGACAGTCTGCTTTTCTGGTCTGTTCCCCCACAGTGACCTGTACTGATCATTATTTAGTTACTGAATAATTGATGTAGAAAGTAAGGAAACAAAAAGTAATGAGAGAAGGGGATTAAAAAGAAAAACCAAGCTATGTTATGTACATGTACCTACTCCCCAAGATTAATGTAAATTTCATATACTGCAGACCTGTACTAAAAAAATTTTTAAAAAGTAGTGAGATCCTAGAAAGTATGTTGCCAGTTGAAGAGAGAAGGGTGGACTATTTCTCTAGAAACATTTGTGGTGTGGCATTCATTATTTGAATTGTCAGTTCAATAAAAAATAGCATCAGGGGTAAGAGTCCTAACTCCATAAAAACTTTTTTCTCTCCTTGTTGACAGACTTGTTTGGAAACTAAGTAATAATCAAAAGGAAATTAAATATATGTATTTAGTGGCATGAATTTACATTGTCAACAATCACCTAATGGGTCTGATAAATCATTTTGGGCCTGCAACACTGCTTGAATGGTTTATCAGCCTGGATAGACTAGGTTATTTTGCAGTAACAACTAACCCCCAAATCTCAGTAGTTTAAAATAACAAAGGTTCATTTTTCCTCAGTTCATGTTGCATGTGAGTGATCTGGGGGGCTATGCTCTTTATTGTCCTCGTTCAGGAACGTGGGTAGAAATGGGGCCTTAACCTTCTGCCCTATTAGCCCTAATAGATGTAAGATGATGAGAACTAATCAAACAAACTGTCTCTTAAAAAGGTTTTGTTTACAGTTTGTTGGCCAGAGCCAGTCAGATGACCATGCCTAACGGCAAGATGATTTGTAAATATAACCCTATCATGTATCTGAAAGGAGAGCTGAAATATCATGGCACAGTTTTCATGTTTACCACACTTGAGCCCTCTCACATTAACATTTTGAAATATTTTTGAGTTTTCTCACTATTCTTTTCTGGTTGACTGTTACCTTTTATGGTTGACAGTTCCTTAAGTACACTTACAGAGCTGGTTGTCCTTTTGAGCAGCCACCCCTCCCCCTACACTCCCACCAACTTTTGACCAAGTGTACCTAAGAAAGAAATGGCATATTTAGGGCATTATGTGCTCTTTGAATCTGCTTCCTATTAAACTATGGGTTTAAAAAAAAATTTATGAATTCTACCTCCTCTGCTGTGAGTCACTTAATCTGCTCAGCCCAACATATATTTGAATACTCTTTAGTTGTGAAAATAAATTTTACATATTAATTAAAAATTTAGTGACCTCTTTGGGAGTCACTTGGCAAATATTAATGGATTAGAAGCTGTTGCCCTCTGTAATATGACTCTAAATAACTTTGCCTTAAACCTCTGTCTTCTATTTCATAGTTTAACCTAAACAGCAGTTCTCTCCCCCAAGGTTTTCGATCAATTCTCAGGGATATCACTGTGCTTAACATACTGCATTATTATTGCTTATTTGTCTCTTCCTACTGTAAACCTTAGAATGCTGTTAGAGAATTTTGCAACAGGAAAGGTTGAGAAATTTAAGAGTATGAGCAGGAATATGTAGGAAACTACTAGTTGCTATGACATAGTTGTATGTAACACCAGGTTTTCTTTTACCTTAGAGTGGTTCCTCTTACTGAATTTTATAATCTTCTAATTATTTTGTATTCCTTTTTATAATTTAAGAATTTTATTAATTACCATAACGGAATTATACAACAAATCTAGGAACTCAATACAATTTGCTGACACAATGAGTCATGTCGACTGACTTCATTAATGATCTTTGTGTACTACTGAATAATAGCTAACATTTACTGGATATTTAACTGTATTCTAGATGTTGCAGCAAATGAATTATTTTATTTAATCTTCACAGCAGTACTATGAAAATAGGTTAAATCACTATGCTAAGATCACATGACCAGTAGATGATTATGGTAGCATTCAAACTCAGTTGACATATTTCCCTGGTATACCACACTGCTTACTCTTTTCAGTTTAATCATGTAAGTACAACTTCACATTAAAGCTTTGAGAATCAAACTGAAATATGGCATTGTCACTTGTTGTCTTAGATTTTCTAGAATCAATGGTTTATAAGGGAGCAGATTTAATACAGGACATTTATAAGTTACATTATTTACCTACAAGCCAAATACAGGAAGAGTCGAATGTCTGTCTAGGCACTGGAGACCCAAAAGATCCAATCAAGGGCTGGGAGCCCACAGCACTGTCTCATATACATCCGTGTCTGCAGATGATGGCTGAAGAAATCTATAGTGGAACCAGGATACGCCAGAGATGATGACCGGAGCTCCTCGGAAGCAACAGCAGCCATTCTCAATGAGTACAGCCAAGTTCCTTTCAGAAGAACCAGATGCAGCAGAGCTTCTCCTGGGAAACAGCCTGCCAATGATCTTCTGCTCCCACTCTGCTTTATGTTGCCTCAACAACAATCCTCAGGTGGATCCTCTATGCCCAGCATCACACCAACTCAGTCCAGCTGGGCGTTCTAGCCCAAGTTGACCACATTAAGTCCACCACGCTTGTCAAATTTTTTTTTTTTAAGAAGAGTAAAATTTATTGAGGAATAGGAATGGGAAATAGGAATATCTCCTGGGAGACAGGAGGGGTTCCAAACGAGTTGTCCACTTGTAAAATTTTCAAGGGTAAAAAATTGGTAATACAGAATCATATTATGAAGGGTGCAGATAGTGGTTATTCTCCACCTCTACTAGCTGGAATCTAGATTAGAAAAACATTTGTAGACGGTAATTGTCAATCCCTGTCATATTTGCCAAGCTTATTTTGTTTTTAATTTAGTAAATATAACAAAAATAGTAGTTTAAATTTTTTTTTTCTGAAAATTAATTAGAATGCTTTGGATAGGGTAGATCAATGGTGGCAAACCTGCGGCCTGTGTGCCACAGCCAGCTATTTGTTGTTATTGAAAGTTCTAAAGGTTCGCCATCACTGGACTGGATGAAGACCAGTGACTCGAGCTTCATATTGAATTATGTGTAGGTTAGAAAGCTAAAGGTAAAATGCTAAGTTTGGGATTCTGTACTGATAATGCCTTGTGATTATTATTTTTTGAGCTACTTTAAGGAAACAAACTACCAGTCCTAGATAATATGTTATGCATTTTTTTAATTTTAAATTAAAATGTTTAGGTTACATGTGTAACATTTTTCTTTAATGAATTCTCTTTTTATGTTTTTAACCAACTGCCACTCCCAGTCACATTTTATGAGAGGGCTCTCACCATATATTTCAAGAGCTTTAAAGCTGGTTGTGGTGGCACATGCCTGTAATCTCAGCACTTGGGAGGCTGAGGCAGAATTGCCGTAAGTTTGAGGCCAGCCTGGACTACATAATGAGTTCAAGGTTGGCTTGAACTATATAGCAAGACCCTGTCTCAAAAAACAAACACAAAACACCACAAAAAAAAAAGAATTTTATAATACTGTAATACTTTTGACCTAGTAATATTCTTATCCAAAGGAAATAATCAGAGGTATACAAATACTTTTATATGAATAGTCATCACAGTATTTTCTGAAATAGCAAAAGTAAAAATAGCATCTGTGTGACAAGATTCTATATGCTTTTTTCTATATGCTTATTTAAATCATTTTAAAAAGTAAGAATTTAAATCCTCTTTAAGAATTTAAGAATATAAGAAAATATAATATCAATGATAAGGTACAATGCAGTATATAAAACTAAACTGCATAGCAGGGAAAGTACCAGGTATTATTGGTGGTTGAGTTTCAGGATTTTGTTGTTGTTGGGGTTTTTGTTTGTTTGTTTGTTTCTGGTTTTCTTGAGCCAGGGTCTCCCTGTGTAATTCACACTGGCCTTGAACTCACATGTCGCCCAGACTAGCCACAAACTCACAGCACTCCTCCTGCCTCAGCCTCCAAGTGCTGGGATTACAGGCATGTGTCACCATGCCCAGGTTGAGGTGCAAAATTTGGTGTAAGGAAAACGTGAAGTAAAAAGTCTTCTACTGTTCCTCAGCTTCATAGTTCACCTCTGTGGAAGCAGTTGGTGGTTATTAGGGATATTTTAAAATGAAAGTGATAAATTATTTCTACAATTACATGTTTCTGATTCTGATTTCTTCTTCTGTGTAACCCACTTCTCCCTGCTCCCAAATCAAATTGTGGTATATCCATACAATAGAAAACTACATAGAAATGAAAAGGAAGGGACTGTTGATGTATCCAATAACATGGATGATTTCCAAATTAATTATGCAAACACATTTTAAGTGACTTTTTGTATAAAATTCTAGAAAATGAAAACTAATCTTTAGTGACAAAGCAGATCACAGGGTTGGGGAGTTTAAAAGGGGAATGGGTGGGGTTGGGGGATTTAGCTCAAGTGGTAGAGCATTTACCTAGGAAGCACAAAGCCCTGAGTTCGATCCCCAGCATCCATAAATAAATAGGTAGATAGATAGTGTATTAGTTACCTTTCCAGCGGCAGTGGTTTGTAAGAGAGCAGATTTAATACAGAACATTTGTAAGTTACAACGTTCACCCATAAGCCAAATGCAGGAAGAATGCCAAATGTCTGTCTATGCAGTGGAGACCCAAAAGATCCGATCAAGGGCTGAGATCCCACAGCACTATCTCATGTACATCGGTGCCTGCAGATGATGGCTGAAGAAATCTTTACTAGAACCAGGATACCCTGCTGGCAGCAGAGATGACCACCAGAGCTCCCCCAAAGCAACAGCAGCCACCCTCAATGACAGCAAGGCCCTGAGCTCCTTCCTCGACTAGAACAGCCAAGTTCCTTTTAGGAGAACCAGCTGCAACAGAGCTTCTCCTGGGAAACAACCCGCAACTATCTTCCGCTCCCGTTCTCCTTTATGTTGCATCAGCAACAATCCTCAGGTGGATCCCTTATGCCCAGAACCACACCAACTCAGTCCAGCTGGGCATTCTGGCTCAAGATGACCACAATAAGTCCACCACAGATAAATAGATAGATAGGGCTCGGGAAACTTGGAGATGATGAGTGGGTTCACTGTCTTGACTGTGATGATGGCTGAAAGGTGTTATACATATGTACAGTTTATTATATGTTATGCTTTAGAATTGTAAATAACTTCTTAATATCACTACATATTCAGTCAGTATTAAAAATTATCTGATTCTTATACATTTTAACAGATTTTTTTTTTTGAGGCAGGTTTTTGCTTTGTAGTTGAGATTAGCCTTGATCTTACTATGTAGCCCAGGCTAGTTTCAAACTTTAAGCAATTCTCCTGCCTCAGCCTCCCAAGTGCTGGAATTATAGGCATGCGCCGCCAGATTTAGTAACAAATTTTTTAAAAACTAGGATCTTTGCATCATCTCTGCATAGTATTTGATACTATTTCTTACGTCTCTTTTAATACATAGGTTCTTACCTTTTTGTCCCTACAAAGAGTCCATTGAGGAAGCTGAGTCATGTGTCCTAAAAATTGCCATTTTTTAGCCATTTCTAATTGGATCCCAACCGTGACATTTAGCATTTCTCCCTTTCTGTATTCCTTTAAAGTGCTAACTGGTAACAGGAATATTAGTAGTATTAATAGTGTAGCATTTCCTGTCATATATCAGGAACCATCTATCAGGAGGCAAATAATGTCTGGTTGTCTCTTCTGTGATACTAAGATTGATGAGTGATTTTTATGTTGGCAACCTGTCCCGTCCTTTGTGAAATTCCCTGTCAACCTCTCTGATTTTGCTTTCTATTCATGTCCAGATTGAACAAATATTCCTGGAGAAGATCTGAAGATATGGAAATATCGAAAGCTGTAGATTGATTTTTGAGTACACAGGAGTTACTTAACTAGAGGGCTTTCATTCACTTCATTTTTGTAATACCTTGTTTATCATCAGAACTCAGGTCTGGTAGACCTGAAATGTATTCTGGATACTTTACCACCCCTCAGATTACACGTACTGCTTCTTTTTCTAGTAACCTGTACTACCTGTTTCTTTCTTTCTTTTTTTTTTTTTTTTTTTTTTTGGTGCTGGGGATCGAACTCGGGCCCTTGTGCTTGCAAGGCAAGCACTTTAACCACTGAGCTAAATCTCCAGCTACCTGTTTCTTTTGATGCATTGTAGGTCCTGAATTCATACATGTCAAAATGAATACGTATTTTTTTTTCCTCTCTTCCTCTTTTTTTTTTTTTCCTTTTCTTTTCTGGCAGTGTTAGAGATTGAAGCTAGGGCCTCACACAGGCTAGGCAAACACTGCCACTGAGCTACACCCCCAGCCCTACATACTCTTTCTTTTAATAGTTTAAAACATAAACTTTAAAATGCTAGTACTTTGTGATAGTATTCGTTTGTTCACTGAAAGGTTTATGTGCATGGATTTTTACATTAACTATTACAGTAGTCGTTTGTTTTTTTAAGTTGTGTATGTTAAGGATGAAACGCAGTCCTTACCCATGGGAGTTTTGTGGTCTAGTTGTCAAGAGAAGACACACATGGATCAGTTAGTGCCCAGTTGTGTCTCACATTTAATTCTTGATTATTTAAGACCTAAACCGTGCAGTCTTAACTAAGTACAGAAAGGTGTGGTAACAGAGGTCTGTGAAGACAGGAATCAAGAAAGACCAGAGGAGATTTAAATTTAATCATTATGGAAAGAAAGGCTGTGGTGAAGTGGAAAAGAGGAGGTAAAGAAATATTTCAGAGAGGAGAAACATTTCATTTCAATAAAAATGAAGCATTAGGAAAAGACGGGAAGTGTTAATTACAAAAGCTTAGTAAATGAGACCTAATGTTATAAAGTTAATGTTTTCTGTTTTCAGAGATGCTTACAGTAGTGTGGAAGTCCCTACCTTTCCCCTCCATTTCACTTTGTAAAAGCTTCCTAAGTTTTTGTCATGTTACAAACTGGATCCCTTGATCTCTGTGTTATGTTCCATTATTAGTGGTCTTACCAAACTTTGCCCACTATTTTGAAATCATTTTGACACTGAGAATATTCTCTCCCTGTTTCAACTTAGAGTTGGGTACAGTGGTGTATGCCTGTAATCTCAGCACTCTGGAGGCTGAGGCAGGAGGAGTCTGAGTTTGCCCCTGCCTGGATTACAAAGACCCTGTCTCAAAAATGTAAAAAGAAGGGCTGGGAATTTAGCTCAGTGGTTAGAGTGCTTGCCTTGCAAGCACAAGGCCCTGAGTTTGATCCCCAGCACCAAAAAAAAAAAAAAAGTAAGAATAAATTTTTTCAGAAGTTTGGTAATTAACTTACTCCCATTTCTCTTTATCCTAGTTCTGGCTTCTATTAAAAAGTAATACTATTTTATTTCCTGAAGGTTTTCTCATTCTTTTGGAGTAAGGCAGAGTAAAATACAAACATCTTTGTGGGCTGGTGTTTTTGGTTATGGTACTGGTTTTGGTTTTTTGCATTAATGAGGATTGAACCTGGGGGCTTTGCACAGAGCTACATCCCCAGCCCTATTTTTATTTTTTGTTTTGAGACAGGGTCTCACCAGGTTGGTCAGACCCTGTCCAGCCTGTCCAGGCAGGGCTTCAACTTGTGATCCTCCTGCCTCAGCTTCTCAGAATGCTGGGATTACAGGTGTACACTACCCATGCCCAGCTAACATCTTTTTTTTTTTTTTTTTGATGGGGGGTGCTGGGAATCAAACTCATGGCTTTGTGCATGCTAGGTAAGTGCTCTGCCACTGAGCTAAATCCCCAGCCCCAACATCTTTGTTTTTCGTTAATTAAAATAGTGAGATTCAGTTGTGTCCAGGGCTACTGTGTAACCTTGGAAGTGGGAAAAATTGAGACATGGGAAAACTGAGAATTTGAACCTGGGTCTGTTTGACCTCATCTTTAGGCTACACGAGGCTTTAAGGTAGTATTTTGCAGGGCAAATTGGACAACACTGGATGAGTCTTTAATTTTTTTAGTAGGGTATGGTGGCGCATGCCTGTAATCCCAGCATTTGGGAAGCTGAGGCAGGAGGATCACTGTAAGTTCAAGGCCAGCCTGAACTACAAAGTGAGACCCTGTCTCAAAAAAGGCTAAAAAAATTTTTTTAACTTAATTTGTAAGTTTTTTTTATATCTACTCTTCAGTGAGTGTTAAGATTTCCGGAGAGCTAAGAGAGGGCAGGAGGAGCCTGAAGGCTTGTGCAGATTAAGTTTTTAACTCCCACAAGCCTCCAGGTGAGAACACGCACCCTTACACCATTACATACAAAGGCCATTGCTCATCACCAGTCTGATCTGCATAGCCAGACCCAGCCCACACAACTGAATGAAGCACCCAGACCTGCAAGGCGAGCCTTGGTAGTCACAAGTTGAAACTAATACATATTCTACATGTTTTGAGGACTGTTTCTGGAACCTCCAGGACTGAAGAGTGGGCCAGTTTCCTGGAGGGAAAAGAGTGGAGCCAGGTGTGGTGGTGCATGCCTCTAAATCCTTCATCCTGGGAGGCTGAGAGGCAGGAGGAACAGAAGTTTGGACTCAGCCAGAGCAGTTTAGTGACTTAGCAGGACATTGTCTCAAAGTAAAAAATTTTAAGAAGGCTGGGGATGTAGTTCAGTTCAAAGGCCCTATGCTCAATTCCCAGTAGCTTTCACACACACACACACACACACACACACACACACACACACACAGAATGAATGTGGGCCCAAGGGAGATGTAATTTCTTGGCTCTGTCAAGCAAATAGTGTCAATCACTAGTGTTCGTGGACCCTAGTGAAAAGCCATGGATGACACTGGCCTTGTACCCCCAATTTTTTTGAGATATACTGGAGACTGAACTCAGAGCTTTTACACTGAGCTATATCCCCAACCCTTTCTATTTTTTTGAGACAGGGTCTTGCTAAGTTCCCTAGGGCTGAGCTCAGCTTTTCAATCCTCCTGCTTCAGCTTTCTGGATGCTGGAATTACTGGCATGTGCCACCACGCCCGCAGCCCAGTTTATTTTAGTCAGGTTATTGAGGTATTATTCCTGTGAGTTTTGACATGCTCATAGTTGTGTAATCACCACCAAGAGCAAGATATAGAACATGTCCATCTATCCAAAGAGTTTTCTCTTGTCCCTTTGTAATCAACTTTTCCCTGCTTCCAGAGTCTGGCAGCCATTGCTATTTTTCTTACCTACATTTTTTATGTTATAGAATGCTACAAAAGTGAAGTTGCTTAGCCTGAAGCCTTTTGAGTCTGGCTTCTTTCACTTACTGTATTTGAGATTTATTCATATTGTCGAAGCTATAGTTTGTTTCCTTTATTGCTGATAATTTTTATAGAACAACTGATAGAAAGAAAGTAGACACTTTAGCTGAGGTGGGCTGACCACATATCCCAATTTCTTGGGACAAACCTGGCTTATGCCCGTTGTCCCAGCATAATTTTTAATAGCACTTTCTGAAACCCTCAGAAGTATTCTGGTTTAAATGATGAATGTAGTCTAAATTGAGGGCATAACAAGATATAGACACCGGGTGTGGTGGCACATGACTGTAATCCCAGCACTCAGGAGACTGAGGCAGTAGGATTGCTGTTGAGGCCAGCCTGAACTACATAGTGAGACCCTGTCTCAAGAGAAAAAAAAACAAACAAAAAGAATGAAGAAAAAACAAGATATGGTCATGGTTCACTTGCTTTCCAGTGTTATCCAGTTTGCTTTCCAAAGCACTATAATCGTAAATTTTTTTTACAGTTTTCTGTAAATGTCATGAGAAGTAATAACTAATAACATATATAATGTTGTTTTGATTTTCACAACAGTATTCACATTTTGCAATTGAGAAAACATTCAGAATAAAATAAAGACTTCCAAAAACCATGAGCTAGATGACTTAGATATCTGTGCAGCTTCTTTCTGTATACTCAGCACTTAATCTCGCATGTTAATTAGGAGGCGGTATAGTGAATTGATTCAGAATGTAGGTAATGAAAACAAAATCTCTGGGATCCAGCTATCACTCTTACCACTTTTTGTCATTGTTGATCTCAGGGTAAATTAATCTCTTTATGCTTGCTTTATTTTCCTCATCTATAAAAAGAGGAAGACTGTTCCTGGCATTTGGTAAACATTTGATAATGGTTATTATTTTTAACAGTAGTGTTATTATTTAACTCCATTGCTGTGAGATCCCACCCCAAATAAAGCCTCTCACCTTATCAGAAAAGTAGGTAGGACTATTTTGTATGCTCTCTGTTCTAATTTTTTTGGGGGGGGTTGTTGTTGGTGGTGGTGGTTTTTGAGACAGGGTCTCACTATGTAGTTCAGGCTGGCTTCAAACTCTCAGCAGTCCTCCTGTCTCAGCCAAGTGCTGGGACTAAAGGTGTGGACTACCACGCCCGGCCAATTCTAATTTTTTTTTAAATTAATTTTAGAGTTTTGGAGATAGCTCAGTGGTAGAGGCCCTGGGTTTGATCCTTAGCGTTGCCAAAATAATAATAATTTTAACCTCCAATAGTATGGTACCCAATTATGAAGGTCTTCAGTATTTAGTTTAGTTTTGTTGTAGTAAATCAATTCCAAGAACTGTGGTGGCTAAGTTTGAGAGTCACAGAGCTAAATGAAATTATGTAAGCTTCTCAGGGCCTTTTTAATGTATTTAATTTCCAAAAAATAGTTTAACATGCAGCATACCCAAAACTATTTGCGTAAAGTGCCCATTAAGATGTATGTAGATTCTGTAGACAAAACTTGGGAAATTCTGTAGTATTGTTTCATAAACATTACAAGCAGATGTATAGGCTGATTTGTAGGGACCAGGAGAATACAGCTGACAGGAAAATCAAATAATTCTTATAGTAATTTAGGCTTGAGGTAGTGGAGCTATAGTTCTGACAGTGGAAAAAAGAAGGTCAGAATGTATCCACAAAATATCCTGAAGGAAGTTTTGAGAAAATTGGTGATTTGTCAGAAGGAAAGAGGGAGGAATGAATTAACTCCCAGGTTTCTAGTCTGAGAGAATTTTGATATTAGAAATCTCAAATGTAGTAGTTAGGAAGGGGTACTATTGGGATTGATGATGCAGAAAATTGAAAGGTTTGTTTTAGACATAGTGACAGGGACCTAACAGTGGCAGACCAGAAAGCCAAATACAATGAAGTTAGGGAAGAGACTGGGTCTAAAGAAAAAGCTGGAGCTGTGAAAGCATACACCCTCAATTTTAGTGTACAGAGTGAGGAGTTAGTTGTTAAAGGAAAAAGAACCCAGAGCAGTATGGGAACAAGGAGAGTCAGCATAGCTGTGCTGTGTGAACAGTCAGGGAGGGGCCATGAGGTCATGAAGGAGCTAACTGGTTGTGGAGGATGAGCAGTCTTTAGGGTTGGCCTCGCTGACCTTGGCTGTCATCAACAGTGCCATAAAGGCTCCTGTCTAGTGTCAAGTGACATTACATATGCAGCCTTCTCAGATAAGAAAAGAAAGTGAGAGCAAGATTGTCAAGGGTTAAAGGCAAATTGGAAGCTAAAAGGCACTTATTGTAGAAATTTGGCAGGGAAGGAAAACAGAAAGAGTATAGGACGTGATAGAGGGAACCTGAGCGTGTTTGAAAGCAGATGGGGAGGAGTTGGTTCAAAGGGAGAAATCCAAGATAAAACAAAGTGCTTGGGAACAAAGTCTAAATTGAGGTGAGAAGGCAAGAATTGAAGTTGTCCTCATTTTGGAAAAGTTGAAATAGATTCTTCTTATGAAATATTATCTCTATATGTCACCATTTCCATCTTTTTTTACTTATTTGCTATAATGGAGTTATATAATTAAGCTTCTTTATAAGACACTAATCTCATTAAGTTAAAATATTTATATCTTCAATCTATAGAAATAATTCATGTTCATTGAAGAAAATAGAAGAACCTGTAAATGAATGAAAAAAATCACCTGTAATTCCACCAGCAATAAATAACTACCGTTAATGTTTTGATAGAGCTTTTTAATTTTTCAATTAAATTTATTTTAATGGACACATAAAAGCATAAAAATATACCTATTAATGTTGACATTTTGATACTATAAACATTGTGTAATGTTGAAGCTGGGTTAAACGTAATGTGTTTCCTCAGGCATTCATCTTTTCTTTTTGGTGAAAATATTCAAAATCCTTTCTTCTAGCCTTTTGAGATATATAGTAAGTAATTGTTACCTATAGTCATCCTGTTGTGCAATAACACCAGAATTTCTTGCTCATCTCTAATTTAGTACCCATTGATGAACCTTTCTGCAGTGCTCCCTGCCCAGCCTCTCTTAGTCACCATTCTCCTTTCAGTTTTTATGAGATCAGTTTTTTTAGATTCCACATATGAATGAAATAATGCAGTACTTTTCTTTCTGTCCCTTGCTTATTTCATATACTGATCTCCAGTTTCTATTCATGTTATCATAAATTACAAGATTTTGTTTTATGGCAGCATAGTATTCCATTGTATATATTTACCACTTACCTATCAATCAGTAATAGACACACCGGTTGTTTCTATTTCTTAGCTATTGTTAAATAGTACTGTAATAAATACAGGAGTGCAGATTTCTCTTTGACATACTGATTTCACTTTCTTTATACACCCAGTAGTGGAATAACTGAATCATATGGTACTTCTATTTTTAATTTTTTTGAAGAACCTTTATACTGTTTACTGTAATGGCTATACTAATTTACCTTCCCGTTAGCAGTGTATGGGGGTTCCCTTTTCTCTACATTCTTGCCAGCCCTTGTTATCTTTAGTTTTTTTTATAATAGCCATTCTTATTGGAATGAAATGATAATTACATTGTGGTTTTGATTTGTGTTACTCTGGGGCTTAGTGATGTTGAGCATTTTTTATATACTTATTGATCATTTGACTGCCTTTGAGAAATGTCTGTTTAATCAGACTTTTGTTTTCAGTTTTTTAGTTCTTTTTGTTGTGTGTGTGTGTATGTGTGTGTGTGTGTGTGTGTTTGTGTGTGTTTGAGACATAGTCTCTGTAGTTCAGGCTGGCCTGAAACTCACGCTGTAGCCCAGGATGGCTTTGAACTCATGGCAGTCCTCCTGCCTCAGCCTCCAGAGTGCTGGGATTACAGGCATGCACATCTAGTTAATGTCAGATGTATAGTTCGCAAATGTTTTCTCCCATTTTGAAGATTATATCTTCACTCTGATGATTTTTTTCCTTTGCTGTGCAGAAGTTTTTCAATTTGATGTAATTCCATTTATGTATTTTTGCTTTTGCTTTTGGAATTGATAGAGGTTGTTGATGGAGAGTGAGGTAGGGTCTTGCTGTGTTTCCCTGGCTAATCTTGAACTTGCATGGACTCTGACAAACCACTAGCCTCAGCCTCCTGGGTGCTGGGACTGCAGGCATACACCATACCTAGCTATTAAATTATTGTTTTTATTTGCATTGCTAGAGATGGAACTCACAGCCTCTTGTATGCAGGAAGAGGTTGAAGTGGGAGAGTCACAAGTTGGTGGTCATCCTGGGCAACTTGTATAGCTGAGCTACAGAGTGCTTGCCTAGCATGTGAAGACCAGGATTTAATTCCCAGTTCCTTAAAAGAAAAAAAAAAAAAAAAACCAAAACCTAGAACTTTTTAAAAACCTTCTTCCATTTTTCAGAAACATTGTTTAAAAATAGTATGCTGTTTTTCTTTTGTTTTGGGAGTTTTTCTTGAGACAAGGTCTTGCCATATGGTTCAGGCTGGCCTTGAACTCACTATGTAGTCCAAACTGGCCTTGAAATCATGGAGATCCTCCTGCCTTGGCCTCCTGAGTGCAGGGATTACAGGTTTTTGTGCTATGCCAGCCTAGGAAAACAGTGTTTTTTGTTGTTGTTGTTTGGTTGGTTTTTAGGTGCTAGGGATCGAACTCAGGGCCTTGTGCTTGCAAGGCAAGCACTCTAATCACTGAGCTAAATCCCCTGCCCCAGTGTTTTTAATATTCTATTTTAAGCACTGATATTATGTGGATCAGTCTTGGCTTTCTCAGTTCTTTTATCACTTTGCTTTTACACCTGATCCTACACATACTAGTATTGCAGCTATTGAGAATTTGGCAGCTGAATTTAAGAGGAAGAAACCAGAATTACTGAGCCTTAATGATTTTTCTTTCCTTTCCCTTTCCACTAAAAATCTTGAAGGAAAAAAGTCAATGTTTTTCCCTCCTTTTCATTTTTTGGGTGGCAGCTGACTCATGAGGAAACCTGAGATTTGTGTTAAAGCCTCGTAAGTCTCTTGATAGACCTCAAAAGAGAAAAGAAAAACTGTTCCAATGAAGTCAGGGAAGAATGGGAGATAGCATGTAGCTTATGGTCTTCTGTTGTTATTTTCTCAGAAAATGTAGTATTCTCATCTTATTTGGCTTGAATACCCTTTTTAAAGTTTGATTATTCGGGATTGAAAATGTTGACTAGTTGTAAATGAATTGATTTGGTTAATGAAAACAGAGACTTGGCAGAATGGCCACAGATTCTGTGCCTTAGGCTCTGCCACTAACTGCCTAAGTGTCTTTGGATGAGTTACCTGATTTCCCCAGGTTAAATTTAAAAGTTACCCGAAGCTTTAAATTTGAAAACCTTTTATTTCTTACTTGTGTGTTTTATTGTAAGAGTGATTATTAATTGTTTTCACCTTTAAAACTCTTAGGAGATAACCATACATACCCTTTCTAATAATGGGAGTGACTCTATGGTGGCGATTTGAGAATGAGTCTTTATAGACAACCATGTTGCTTTTCAAGAAGAAATTGCCTGGTGAAATTGCAAAATTAAACACTGTGTAAATAGTCAACTACTATTTATTGTAGTACGTTAATGTAAAAAAGCTTAAATTAACCTGATCTTGAGCTGTAACTCAAGACAAAAGTCTAAACATGTTTCATTCCTGTATGATGAGTTTTTCACACTATTATGAGTACATAGAAAGTATCTGAACACTTATAGCTCTTTAAATTCATGACTTGGCAACCATTGGAACAGACTGTATGAATAGAGCCTTTTTGTACATTATCAAATACAACTTCAAGGCACATAAAGAGATTTAAATTAGTTTCAGTAACACTGCTAAGTGCTCTTGGGGGTAAAGAATAATCCTTTATTATTGACCAAGAAAGATGCTACCAAGTCCATGAGATAAGAATAAAATAGAACTTGTGGTGTTTAGATCCTTTGCAGCAGGGTTTTGTCATTACAGTTTTGAAAATTTCCTTTACTTTTTTTTTTAAAGCTTTATTGAGGCACATAAATCCACCTGTTTTTATTTGCTGAATATATGAATGTACAGACTTGTAAAATCAACTTCAATAGAAGTTTAGAACATTTCCACCACCCCAAAAGAAAACATTGTACCCACAGGAAGTTATTCTCACCCTAGCCTGTGGAAAACAATAATCTACTCTCTGTCTATAAATTTTACCTGTATGGACATTTCATATCCATGGAATCATGTGATAAGATATATTCTTTTGTGTCTGGCACCTTACCATAATTTTCACACATCTTATAGATTTGTAAGTGCTTATTTCTTTATGTTGCTGAATAGTGTTCCATATAAATATATCACATTTTATCTGTTCACCAGTTGATGGACATACAGGATGTTTATACTTTTTTGGCTATTCTGAATACCATTATGAATATTTGCATGCAAGTCTTTTTGTGAATGTATGTTTTCTTTTCTCTTGCGTAAATACATGGAAGTGGAATTGCTGGTCATATGGTAAATGTGTATTTGACATTTTTTAAAACCGCCAAACTTCTCCGGAGTTAGTGTATCATTTTACGTCTCCATAGTAATGTGTGAGGGTGCTAATTTCTTCACATCATTCTCAACATTTATTTTTGTCTGCCTTTATACAGTATAGCCATTCTAGTTGTGAAGTAGTATTTTATATGGTTTTGACTTAGGTTTTTCTAATGATTAATGAAGATTCTTGAGAAGTTACATTGTTTAGAAAACTGGTATAGCCTGTGAGGAAAAATTTTTCTCATATGAAAGGGGAAGAGACTATCACTAAATAAGTAAATGTTATCTTTTAGTGGGAAATATATTAATTTTGTAGACTTTAAAAGTCCATATATTCAAGCAGGACATGGTGCTATGTGCCTGTAACTCTAGCACTTGGGAAAGTAAAGCAGGAGGATTATGAGTTCCAGACCAGCCTGGGCTATGTAATAAGAACTTGTCTCCAAAACATAACAGAACAAAAAATGTATTTTTGCTCAAGCATGCATGCACACAAGTGTGTCCATCCATTTTCTGTTGCAATAACAAAATACCTGAGCCTGGGTAATGTATAAAGGAAGGAGATTAATTGACTCACAGTTTTGGAAGATGAAAGTTTCAAGGTTGGATTGTCCCATGGGTTCAACCTCTGATGAGGGTCCTGTAGCAGAAGGTTTCACAGTGATGGATGGCTTCACAGTGGCTAAAGCAAGTGCAGAAGAATCACAAGGCAAGACAAAACCAGAGAGATTTAGGGACCAGATTTCCTCTTTTTTCTAACAATTCACTCTCATGAGAACTCACTGTACAAGACCAGTATTAATCCCATATAAGGGCAATTCCCCCATGGCTCGGTTACCGTACACTAGGCTCTGTCTTTTAAACGTTCACCACCTCGGCACTGCTGCACAAAGTACTGAGCTTCCAGCACGTGAACCCTTGGGAGATATATTCAAACTGTGTGTGTGTGTGTATTTGTGTGTGTGTGTGTAAAATAAGCAGGATTGATTTGTGGATAAAGGATTCTAGTGGTCTATACTTAAAAACAAAGGTTAAGAACTATTTCAACTAATTATTATTTATACATAGTTGTTATGGTTTCTTTCTAGATATCCCCCGCAAAGATATGCCCCGAAAGTCATAGGTGGGGCTGGATCTAGAGTGTGTGATTACTAAATTAGTCTACTGATTGGTTTGGCATAGTTCTGCCAGGATCAAGGATATGATGCTAGGATTAAGGGCACTAGGATTAAGGGTGAGAGTGCTCCCCATCCAGGGTGGCCTGGATAAGATGTAAGGGACAGAAGGAGGTTTATAGATGCCTTGCTACCTTGGTGCCTTCTGCCTGTCTGCCAAGCCATCCTACTTTGGAGCCAACCGATTATGGACTGAAACTTCTACAAACTGTGAGCTTACTACAAACTGTGAGCTAAAAAAAAAAAACTTTCTTCCCTTAACTTTGCATGTCAGGCATTTTGTCTCAACAACAAGAGAAAAGCAACTAAGACAATAGTATAGAATTGATTTTTGTTTATTTGTTTTTGAGACAGTCTTACTATGTAGTTCAGGCTGGCCTTGAACTTACCATGTAGTCCAGGCTGGCCTTGAAGTCATAGCAGTCCTCCTGCCTCAGCCTCCTGAGTGCTAGGATTGCAGGTGTGCACCACCATGCCTGGCTAAAGTAGATTTTTAATTAATTCACCCAACATATAGGTAGTCTTTACTAATCTTCATTTTTTGTATCTTTTAAAATCTATAGAATTCTAGACTGGATAATACTACATTTTTTTTTTTCCCTGCCAGGGATTGACCTCAGGGCCTTTTGCTCAAGTACTCTAACCACTAAGCTAAATCCCCAGCCCCATTTCAAATTAATATGCTTTTGGTTATAATCTTGCTTTATTTGTTTACTTATTTTAAAACAGCATTGTCTATAAGAAATCTTGCTTGGATTTTGATGGGAGTTAAACTGTGTATCAGTTTGGGGAGAACTGACATCTTTACTATGTTGAATCTTCTCATCCAAGAATATGATTTCTCAGGAGGCTGAGAGAGGAGGATTACTGTAAGTTCAAGGCCTGAGCTACATAGTGAGGTCAAGGGCAGTCTGAACTACATAGGGAAGCCCTGTCTCAACAGACCCCCCCCAAAAAAAGAAGAATATGATTTCTTTACTACATCTTCTTTGATTTACTTCTTCAAAATGTGGTGGTTTTTAGCATTACAAGTTTTACATGTGTTTTATTAGGTTTACACCTATTTAATTTTTAATTTATTTTTATATTTTATTTATTTATTTATTTAGTAGTAGCTGAAGACAGCAATTCATTTATTTAGCTCCTAATTCGTGAATGGGCAAGTCGAGTTGGGCTCTGCTGGAAGGTCTCTGGTCTTGACTGGGCTCCTATCTGGGTCAACAGCCAGGCTGGCTGGTCTCACGGGATCTTGGCTGGGACATGTGTCTCTCCATGTGGTCCCTTGTCTTCTGGCACACCAGCCTAGCTGGCTCACATATGGGTAGGGGTCCAAGAGAGGGAGTAGACATTGTAAGGCTCTTGAAGTCTAGGCTTGGAACTGACATACTGTCACTTCTTTTACATTTTATTGACCAAATCAAGTCATAGTGCTAGTCCAGATTCAAATGGTGGGGACCAGACTTCACTTCGTTGTTGTTGTTTTTGAGGTAGTGTCTTGCCCTGTAGTTCAGACTGGCCTTACACTCACTCTGTAGCCTATTTTGGTTTCAGACTCACAGTGGTCCTCCTGTCTTAGGCTTCCAAGTGCTGAGACCACAAGCGCGCACAACTAGGCATTGCTGAGACTCCACTGCTTGATGGGAGGAGCTGCAAAGTGCCATTGCCAAGAGCTGTGGACACAGTAGATCATTTAACAAAAATTTCGAATTAGAACTGTCCAGTTTCTGTTTCTCTTAGCCTCTTGTCCAGGATTCCTTGCTTCAGGTTTTCTCCTGCTACTCCAAAAAGGTAGAAGTTTCTCTAGGATTTCATCCTCAGAGAGCTGCCCCAAGGGCTCGTGGACCTGGCACTCATTAGTGACTTCCTGCAGCTGGGGAAGGCAGTCTTCACCCAGTGACTCTTGCTGCCTGTTCTTGAACACTAGCTGGCAGATTTTCTTAGGTTCACGCCTTCAAATGGGGTCTTCCCAGTGGCGTTCTCCCAAAAACTAATTCCAAAGCCATATGCTTCAGCTTTAATGTCATATTCACAAAGCAGATTTTCCAGTTTCTGGGGTGAGGAGTGTACTGTAGATTTGACTCTCTGTTTTATTTCCCTTAAGTTTTCTGACTGAGGGAAGTCTGTGTTTCTCTCAACACAAATCCTGTAAGCTTCACTTTGGACCCTCCAGGGAGCAGGAAGCTGGAGCTGCTGATGTTCCAGTGGCGGTGTGGGGTTCTGGAATGGTGTAACCTGTACAAGCCTTTGGCTGCTCCCAGGTCCAGGAGGACTTGCAAACTCAGGCCGAGGTCCTTTTCCTTATCCAACACTTTCTTCAGGGTCCCACGCTCACAGTACTCTGAGACCATGGAAAATTGAGGGGAACTCCTTGTTTCAAAAATGCAAATCCCAAATATGTGTAGGATGTTGGGGCAATCAGAGTTCTTCATGGTGCTGATCTCCTTGTAGAAATGGCTCTCTCACTTCCAATCTTTTTGACCTGGAGATTATTGAATACTTTTATGGTCGCTAGAGACCTGTGTTATTCTCCTTTATGGAGTTTGCTGAATTCACTCTGCCTAGCAGGGTTGCTGGAAATCCCAAAAGCTCTTCCTTCTTAATCTCTTTAATTTGTTCCTGGGCCATCTCCCAAGAGGGTCTTGCCAGGTACTGCTTCAAGGTTTTGTTGATTTCTTTCAAGTCCACTTCTAACTGCCTCAGTGTAGCTTCCATGTATCAGGAGGCTGAAGTGTCTGCAATGCAAGGCTGAAAGGTCTGCACTGGAAGTTGGAAGCCAAGAAAAGACATCAAGCTAAAGGTGAAGACCAGGGCTTCTCTGAAGAAATGAGCAAGACTTCCTTCTTCATTTCCCTTTTATTCCATTCAGACAGCAACCCTATTGGTTGCTGTTAGTCACACCCTATTTGGGTCTTCTGTGTTCATAAGTCCCTTCAGCCATACCCAGAACTATGCTGAACCAATTTAGTTGCACATTTCTTACTCAAGTTTTACACAGTCAGTTAACTGTCACAACCTGAAAGAACTGAACTTCTAGAATTCCAGGTAGTACATCAAAGAAAGAATGGGTGCCGAGTGTGGTGAGGCAAGAGGATCACAAGTCTGAGTCCAGCTTGGGCAACTTGGTGACTTAGCCAAGACCCTGAAGGTGTGGGCAGGCACTGGAACTTCAGAGCCCACTGCTCTGCTGAACTCCATATACCAATACCTCTTTAGTTTTTTTGTTGTTGTTGTTTTTCTCTCTCTTTAGTTTTTTAAACTTGAGTTTAGGAAGTTCTTCTTGATTTCTATTTTTCTCAAAGTATTTAGCATGAATGAGTATTGAATTTTGTCAGATGCTTTTTCTGTTTCACTTGATATGATCATGTAATTTTTCTTCTTTAGTCTAATCATAGATAAATAGATTTTCAAGTGTAGAACCAGTGTTGGAATAAGTCCTACTTGGTCATGGTATATAATGCCTATTTTGTATTATTGACTTTCATTTGCTAATATTTTTTAAGAGTTTCTCGATTTGTTTGTTTGTTTCTTTCTTAGACAGGGTCTCACTCTGTAGCCTAGGCTGGGCTTGAATTTGTGGTGATCCTCTTGCCTCAGCATCTGGAGTGCTGGGATTGCAGGCATGCACCACTATGCTTACCCGATTTATATCTTTGAGAGATAATAGTCTATAGTTTTATCTCTTTCTTGTGTTTTTTATTGGGATAATATTTTCATAAAATAACCTGGGAGATCTTTCCTGCTGTTCTATTTTCTTGAAAAGATAACTGTATTATAAAATTGTTGTTCATTCTTTAAATGTTTGATGTAATTCTCCAGGGAAATCATGTCAGTGTGGAGATTTCTATTTAGATAGTTTTAAAATTATAAATGCAGGGGCTGGAATGTAGCTCAGTGAATGGACTAGCACTGCCTATCCCTTGGGTTCATTCCTTAGCACCAATTTTTTTTTTTTTTTTTTTTTTTTTTTTGGTGCCGGGGATCAAACTCAGTGCCTTGCCCTTGCAAGGCAAGCACTCCCTAGCACCAAAATTTTAAAAATAAATGAATAAAATCCATTTCCTTAATAGTTATAGGGGTATTTAAGTAATCTGGATTTAGTAGTTTGTGGTAGGGTTGAGAGAAGTTAGCCCACTTCGTTTAACTTGTTAGACTTAGATTTGTAGAGGAGTTGTATTGCCTTTCAGTGCCTGCAGGGTCTGTAGTGATAGCTCCCGCAGGTTCCTGATACCAGGAATTTGTGTGCTCTCATTTTTCTTTGTCAGTTTCCCTGAAATTTGGTCAATTTTTTTGATCTTTTAATGAACTGGCTCTTTATTTTGTTGGTATTTTCCTCCTAGTCTTCAGTTTCCTTGATTTCTGTTCTCATTTCCTTCCTTCTTGCTTTGGTTTATTTTGTTCTTTTTTGTATTAGTCATTTTCTTGTCACTGGAACATTATGGGTGACATCTGCAACTTAAAGCAGCAGAAATGTACTTTGAAGCTCGTGGCTTCAGAGGGTTCAGTTCATGGTATGCTGGTTACAGGCAGAAGCAGCATAGTGGAAGGGCCTACCAGAGGAAAGGTGTTCACCTCATAGGAACTAGAAGCAGAGAGGGAAGGACCAGAGCAAGAGATTCACCCTCCAAAGGCCTGCCCCCAGTGACCAACCATCTCCTGCTGGGCTGCACTGTCTGATAACCCATGCAGCTGTGAATTTATCAGTGGATTAGTCAGCTGACGAGTATAGCACTCCTATGATCTGATCACCTTTGAAAGTCCTACCTCTGAACATTTGAGACTTTTGGGGCCTTTTTGAATCTAAACCAAAGCATTTTTTTTCTGGACTCTTTAGGTGAGAGCCTAGCCTGTTAAGAATTATACCCTTTTCTAATACATGTATTTTAGTGTTGTAATTTCCCTTGATGTTTTATCTGTGTTCCCCAGAAATAAATTTGTTATGATTTGTTTTACAGCCCAGGCTATACCCTATCTTGTTATATATTCTATGATATTTGAAAATAGTATGTATTCTCTTGTTGAGGGGAGTGTTCTTTTTATAAACACTGACTTGATCTTGTTGGTTGATATGATGGTGTTAAGTTCTCTAACCTGCTGAATTTCTGTTGAGTTGTTCTAGCAGTTGTTGAGAAAGGGATATTGAAGTCTCCAGATATTGTGAGTTTTTCTATTTTTCCTTTTGGTCCTTTCTTGTTTTGTTTTGTGTATTTCTCACCTTGTTGATTTGGTGCAAACTCTTCCTCTACATGTATTTTTGAACCATGGCATAAACTGTGCTTCAACCATCACAAATTATTTAGAAAATTTGAGAATGAAAGTCCATTGCATTTACCTACATTGTTCACTTAACTATTTTCTATCTCTTTGATGTTGTAAGATTCTTTAGTTTATTGTTCTGTTTTGTTTGCCTAAAGGGAGCTTCCTTTTGCCATTGTTTTAGAGTAGGTCTGCTGGTGACAAGGAATTTTTTGGGGTGGGTGCTGGGGATTGAAATCAGGGCCTTGTGCTTACTAGGCAAGTACCCTACCACTTGAGCCAAATCCCCAACCCCAACAAGGAATATTAATTTTCTTTTATTTGAGAATTTTCTCTGCACCTAGGGTTGTGGTTAGCAGGTTTTTGTTTTTGTTTTACCACTTGAAAAATCTGCCTCGGTTGTCTCTGTTACTGCTCTAATGAGCACCTGATGTTTATTATAAATCAATTTCATTTTGTGGAGACTTCTTGCTTTGTGCTCGCTTCGGCAGCACATATACTTCTTGCTTGAGCCTGTTAACCTGCTCCAGCATAGAGTGGTTGTCCTTTACTGGAGCACAGCTTTGATCTTGAGCTCTTTCTTCATAGCCATCCTTAGAAGTCCCTTCCCATTTTTTCTGTTGGTTTTTTTTTTTTTTTTTTGGTTTTTTTTTTTTTTTTTTTTTTTTTTTTTCCAGACAGGGTCTCGCTGTGTAGTTCAGGCTGGCCTTGACCTCACTATGTAGCTCAGGTTGGCCTAGAACTCATAGGGCTCCTCCTGCCTCGGCCTCCCAAGTGCTGGGATTACAGGCATCTGCCACCACGCCTGGCAAGCAGACTGAGAATTTGAAGAGATTGCTCCGTATCATTATCATTTGTATATGGTTGGATTTGGATCTTAGGGTTTTTTTATTTGTCTGGTTTTTGTTGTTGTTGTTGTTTTCTTGGGTGCTGAGGATCGAACTCAGGAGTAAGCGCTGTACCACTTGAGCTAAATCTCCAACCCTGTCTGTTTTATTTGTGTATTTTTTTCTCTAGCTTTTTCTAGTGCTCTGAAATTGGACAATATTGTACCTCATCAGTCTATTTCTATCCATTATTGTAGCCCATAGTGTGCCCTTTCCATCTGGAAATTCATGTCCTTCAACCTAGTGTGGTTTTCCTAAATTTTGTCTTCAATTTTACTGTTTTCTATGTATTCTTTCTTATATCCTTTTATTTCAGTGTTGGTCTCTCTAAGCCAGTCTTCTGAGTTTTTTCCTTTATTTTTTTGCCCTATATTCTGAGTGATATCCTCAACTTTCTCTTCCAGCTTACCTTGTTTTTCCTCTATCTTAATTATATCCTTTTTAAAATTTCCGACAATCTTTTTTTGGGGTGTGGTCTCTCATTTCTGTGTTACAGATACAGGTTGATTTTTCTCTCTTGAGGGTTTGTTAAAAACTCCAGTTTACCAAGGTATGATTTAGGTACAGTAAAAATTCACTCTTTTTTAGTGTGTAGTTCTGTAAGTTTTGGCAGGTAACCACCACCATAAGCAAGATAGAATATTCTTTGGGAACTTTTTTGTGGGGGAGGGTGCTGGGGATCAAACTCAGGGCCTTGCACTCACTAGGCAAGCACTCTACTACTTGAGCTAAATCTTGACCACAAGAATATCAGTATTTTTAGGGGTAGAGAGAGTGTGCCCGTGTGTGTGTGTGTGTGTGTGTGTGTGTGTGTGTGTGTGTTTGTGTATATTTTCTCCCATAGAGATGGTCAGAGTTCTCAAAATAGTATCTTTTACACATTTTCCTAGAAGAGCCTTTGTTGAAAGCCTTTATAAGTGGTAGAAGGTAAAAGAACTCAAAATTTGGCGTGTAAACTTCTACTTGATCCTCATTTTAGAATATGTTCCTCGCATCCTCATTTATGCCTAGTGTTTTCCCATCCAAAGGACTCTGATTTACATTTTCCATAGACTAAAACTTCAGTCTTTCACTGGAATAGGGAAGGGGATCTTAACTATATCTTACATGGATAGTCAATCAAATTGTTTTAAGGATCACTTTTGTCCTTACTTCTTGAGCCTTTGGTGTTGCCAATTCCTATACCTTTTGGGGATTTTTACCTCTCCTCATTGCTAATTTAGCATTTGACTTTATCAGATCTGTTAAGTCAGTTACCATTTTTGCTTTGCAATTTCTAAAATGTTATTATCACCTCTTCTTTGTCCGCATAGATTTTATGCCTCTAAAAACCCTCTGCTATCATTTTAATGGAGTTTGAGGAAAGGATATTAGTAATTGTGCATGTTAGTCCATCATCTTTAATTGAAAACCCTCTTTTTTTTTTGCCCGTGTGTGTGTGTGAGGCTAGACCATAAAGGCCAGGACCCTTTATGGTCTAGCCTCTGCCTATTCTTTAGCCTCATTTCACTACTGCAGCTGATCCCCAGCCTAAGCTCCCGCCACATGTATCTACTTAAGAGCTCTCCAAACCTTGTTGCCTTTTGCCTTTCAGTTCTACAGTTTGTCCTTTAGGCCTCAGTTAAGCTTTGCTGATTGTCTGAGTGCCCCTTGGTCAGAGTGCTTACGTTATTATTGGAATTACTTTTTAAAACCTCCCATCTTAGAGGACTTTAACCTAAGGGGTACAGGTGGAAGGGCAGTCCCACAGTTACCTGCAGAAAATCTTACAGTTCTCTAAAATTATTTGCATAGTTTTACATACTTGTATGTATTTTTGGAGAATGTGGAACGTGCATCAGACATACCTGTGGAGATTTTTTTTTTTTTAATGCAGTTGCTTTGGGTTCTACTTTACAGATCTGCTGAGTAGAGTTTCTAAACTTAGGTCTCATTAAGATGCATTTTCAAAAACTTCCTAAATGATTGTTTAGAATAGGATCTCTGAATATCATCTACATTGACTCCAGTGCCTTATATATAGAAGATACTTTTTAATGGATGAAGAAAGAATGAGGGAGGAATCTCTGTTCAGAATGTGACCTAAAATAAATTTCCTCTGTGAAACCAAAGTACAAGTGAGAAGTGACTTTCTTCTGTATATAATTGAAAGTCACAGGATCTATTTACATCGCTACTTCTGCCTGTATTACTCGGGAAAAGGAGAGAATGGATTTTTTTTTTTCCAAAGAAAAGAACAGGTTTGGACAGCTAGATGTAAAAATGAAAGTAAAATTTAAGGATTGGGTTTCAGATTAGTCAAATGTATATAGTCTGATTTGGGTTCTTCTGGTTGCTTAGAGGTTTTGGTCTGTTTTCATTAACCCAGTTCATGGTCCACAATTTTTAGGCTTCTATGCATTTGGATATCATAGATACCATTACTCTGTAGACCTGATTTCTGATTTCATTAAAATGACTAATGTGGAAAATGGGGAGATTGATGTATTAACTTTGATGGAAACATACAATATTATTGTAACTGGTTTTTTGTTTTGCTTTGTTTTGTTTTTTGGTTTTTTGAGACAGGGTCTCACTATGTAGTTCAGGCTGGCCTTAGCTCACTATGTCGCCCAGGCTGGCCTTGAACTTGCGGCAATCCTCCTGCCTCTGCCTCTGAAGTGCTGGGATTACAGGCATGTGCCACCACGCCCGGCTTGTAACTGTTGTAACTAAAGAATGAGAATATAATTTTCTAGAATATCCTGCCTCATGCTTCCACTGTGTTTTTTGTTTTTTAGGGGCTGCTGAGGATTGAACTCAGGGCCTTGCACTTGCTAGGCTAGCACTGTACCACTGAGCCAAATCCCCAAACCCCTGTGTTTAAGGTTTTTATGATGTGCAAAAAACCACTGTATTTTCTGCTTTACTTCTAAGCCTCTTTTACACAAAGTGGAGCTTTTGATGCATGTTTATGTATATGTTAAAGAAATTATCAAGTTCTTTTGCTTTTTGTATTTTCTATTTATTGTTCTTATTTTGTTTAGGTAGTTAAGAGATTATGGCATCTGGAAACCACAATGTTAAAAAACGAAACTTTTATAATAATATTGAGGATCATTCCACTGATCTTCCTAGAAAAAGGATCTCTAATTTCACTAGTAAGAACATGAAGGAGGTAAGTCCATGGTTTCTAGATAATGGGTGAGATAATTTAAACTGCCAGGTCTATTGATAGTTCTAGTTAAATTGTTTAAACAATAAGAGGGTAATCTGCTTAATCTCTTAGAATTAAATATAATTAATGAAATGTAATCGTTATACTCCTAAAGCTCTAGAACTTTTTTGTCACAAATATACTGTTGTGACATGCTGTAATGTGAATAGTTTAAAATGAAGCTCAGAGGTGTTTTTTGTTCACCATTGCAAGGTTCATTAGCACTAATATTTCTTTTAAACCATATCAATACTTCAACTCACTTATTAAGAACCCTGTAATATGGGACTAGTGGTGTGAAAAATAGGAAGATAGATATGTTGGCTTTGCCAAAAATGCCTGCATACGATGTTGTTGGGCTTAATGATTGAGATCATGGCATTAGAGTAGAAAAAACTTTAATCTGAAAAACATACTTGTTAAATTTTAAGTTTATTGACATAGGTCATAAAGTATACATAACTCTATTAAAAAACTTAATACTACAACTACTTACTTTCACTATTCAGGTTAAGAAATCTCCAAAACAGTTGGCTGCTTATATAAATAGGTAAGACCTTCTTCTCTCCTGCAAGTATACAGTAGTTTTCCAGAGGTAACATAACATTTGATAACATAAGAGACTAAATTCAGAAGCAGAAATGAGAAACCAGGTGTCTTTTGTTAAACCAAGTATTAGAGATTTACAAAAATGTAAAATATTGCTATTCTCATGTTTTTGATTGTTAAGGAAAATGTTTTTTAGGGGATAAAATATGATATGTTAGTATATATGTTAATCCACTTTCCATCACTGAGAAAATACCTAAGATAAACCACTTAACAAAGAGGAAAGTTTATTTTTGCTCATGGTTTCAGAGATTTCAATCCATGATCCCTTGCCCACTTGCCTTTGGGCCTGTGGTAAGGCAGTACATCATGGTGGAGAGCATATGAAAAAGGAAACTGCTCACTTCATGGCTGTTGGGAAGAGAAAAGAAGATGGAACAGGGTGCTGGGGCTGATTAGTCCTTTGGGGGTACACCCCAGTGACTTAATTGCCTTTGAATAGGCTCCACTACTGAAAGCTCTACCTCCCAGCAGTGCCACAGGCTGACAGATGATCAAGCCCTTAACACATGGCCTTAAGACATTTCAGATCCAAATTATAACATGTAATGAGTCTATTATTTTAAAAATGAATTAACAAACATTTTAAAATTTTCTCTGTCTTAGTTTCTGACACAGAAACATCAATACATATTGCCCACAAAAGTTCTGAGTTCTCAAAATTTTGAAGAATGCAAACCATCCTGACACTAAACCTTTTGAAAAATCACTATATTCTGTGAGATTGCTCTATTTTGTTCTCTCACACTTAAAAATACTTCAACTTAATCACAGTGAACTTTAAAATATTCAAGTTTGTAGTTTGTTACTTTGTTAAGAAAGATTAGATGTCTCAGAACTTGTAATTTCATTATTTTCATAATAGCCATTAATATTTCATTTTAAAAGCATTATGTTATGTTTTTCTTCATTTTCATTTGGTATGAAGTATCATCCTTTTAACTGCCTTCTAGATAATTTGTAATTTTTATTTTCCTCTTCAAGAGTTAACATTTTATTATTGTGTTACTTCTAATTTTAGTGGATTACAATCACAAAATGTGGCCCATTAAATGTTTAAAAACTTTTAAAAGTTTTCATCTTCTTTTCACTTAAGAAAATAAATTATTTTTACAGAACAGTTGGACAAGCTGTGAAAAGCCCAGATACACTACATAAGGTGATCTATCACAGAAAGAAAGTTCATCATCCCTTTCCAAATCCTTGTTACCGAAAAAAACGGTCCCCTAGAAGAGGGGGCTGTGACATGGCAAATAAAGAAAATGAACTGGCTTGTGCAGGCCACCTGCTGGAAAAATTGCATCATGACAGTAGGACATACGTGGTTAACTCCAGTGACTCTGGTTCTTCACAGACAGAAAGCCCGTCATCAAAGTATAGTGGGTTTTTCTCTGAGGTAAGTTGTTTTATTAAGTCATTTTTACTTATCTTTATTTCTGTTATGCTATTATTCTTTTCTTTGCCTTATTCCTTCAGAATCATTACCCATTGAACACATTTATTTGGGTGATAGTAACTTCTTGAAAGAGAACCAAATTTGAGTCAGTAATTTATCTCCTTTCTCTTGAGTTCTCTGAAATGGAATGAAATGCTTGGCAGGCTGCTATAAACACCCACAATGACAATTTGGCCAGTAGAGATTTAAATGAAGTTTTGGAAAAGGAGAAATCTTAACTAAAATGAAGATCACTAAAGGCATTATCCTGGCAAACCTGCTAGCTGCCCTAATTAGTAAAATTGATCTTAACAGAAGTGTTTGTACAAGTGCACATATTTAATTAGGATGTTCACTGACACATAGTTTTAACAGATAATAACTAGAATCCATCCGAACAAATTATATAGAGACTAGAGAATATGCTAATGGTTTTTAAAAATCAGGTTGATCTGCTTTAACTTTGAAAATTGTTTATATAGTATAGATGAAAAAGAGTTTTTAAAAAATACAGATTTTTAAAATTTCCAAGTGTTACTGTATACCTATTTTTCTAGAAAATAGTTTGGAAAGATTCATATAAGTCTGTTAATTGTGATTGCTTCTGGATGGGAATATTAGATATTTTTGTGGGCCAGTCGAATGTATTCACTTTTTATCTTATTATATACAGTCATATCTTCATACTCAAATGCTTTGAAACTCTTCAAATCGTATTCAGTGCATTTTGACATGGAAACTTTGTCCTAGTACTCATCATTTGTTTGATGCTTGACTCACAAGCTAGAACTTGTCAGTGTCAATTTCCTCCTGACCCACTGCCCTTTCCAGCCAAAATAATTTGATTGGTACTCTTCATTTTTGATACTCACTGTACCTCCCCAAACCATTTAACAGCAAGTACTGAAGTACCATTATGGTTCTGTTTTAACCTTTTTACAACCAGAGCTATTACCTTATATAAAAAGATACACATAAGTAACACAGTAATACTTGCCACAGAATTGAGTTTTGTGGCACCTTTCTCAAGCCATTCAGTTGGTAATGACTTGTATCCACATATTTAAAAATTAAGTGCTAGGTTTGTGAGTCAGCAGGGAAATTTATAAATTATCGATTTTTAAGAACTGTAGCAAAAAAGAAAAAACAGGTTCTAAATTTATTCACATCCTTTGTTTATTATGTTCAGCTGCAGTATTGCTTTTGAAGGCCAGTATAAGGAATCACTTTTGCATAATTGAAAACTATGTCAAACTATTTTCATTGAAAAAAATAGTTTCATATCATGTTTCAGAGTGCTTTTTATCAAATTGGCTTATTGCCTTTCAGGTTTCTCAGGACCATGAAACAATGGCCCAAGTTTTGTTCAGCAGGAATTTGAGATTGAATGTAGCTTTAACTTTTTGGAGAAAAAGAAGTATAAGTGAACTTGTAGCTTATTTGGTGAGGTAAGAGTGACCTATTATGTTCTTTATTCAGTAAAATAATTTTCACTGTGATATTACAAGTGCCTCTTCTGTGTTTTTAGCAGCTCAAAAAAAACTTGCTGTTCTTAGCTTCCATAGAGACAACAGTATAGTTTAAATTACGTTCCTCACCAATCTAAGAGTAACCAGAATACAGAAAACCATCTGTTTATCTGATTGAGCAAAGCTGTTACTTTTTCTGATTACTTTTCTTTTCTGTAAAAGAAGTGATACTGGTGTGGGAAAACTAACCTTTTTAAAATCTCCTTTTTGCATTGGAATTTTAAGCATTACCTTCCTCATTGTAGTCAAGTCTCTCAAATGCTACCTTAGGGAGCCTTTCATTGTCCGCATTATTTAAAATAAAACAACACTCCTTAATTCTTCACTCCTTATCTCCCTTTGTTGTTTTATTTTTCTGTATAGTATTTATCTTTTTTTTTTTTTTTTTTTTTGGTAGCGGGGATCGAACTCAGGGCCTCATGCTTGCAAGGCGAACACTCTAACCACTAAGCTAAATCCCCAGCCCTGTATAGTATTTATCATTATCAACCTGCTCTGTATATTTTACTTGCTTATTGTCTGTTTCTTACCCACCTACAGTCACAAGCTAGAAGGCAAGCTCTGTTTTCTACTGTACTCCCAGCACCTGATTTAATCATAGATACTGAAACTACTTATTAAATAGTGAATTTCTCAAAAGCAAGGGCTCAGTGCAAAAGCCCTTGGTTCAGTCCTTAATCCTGGAGGGGAAAAAAAAAAAAAGGAGGGAGGGAGAAGGGAAGGGAAGAAGAACCAAAGGAAGGAAGGGAGGAAATCAGCAGTCTGAAATATGCTATTCTTCTTGTACCCACAGGATAGAAGACCTTGGAGTTGTGGTAGATTGCCTTCCTGTGCTTACCAATAGGTAAAAACAGTATTTTTCAGAAAAAAGTCAACTTCAAAAAAGACAAATTATAGCTTGTGTATATTTTTATAACTTAGTATATCTTTCAGTTTACAGGAAGAAAAGCAATATATCTCACTCGGCTGCTGTGTAGATTTATTGCCTCTAGTAAAGTCATTACTTAAAAGCAGATTTGAAGAGTAAGTGCTAATCTAAATTTCAACTCATTTTTCTCCTTCACCATTTTGATTTTGTGCTTTCTGTGTACGTATGTACCAGATCAGGCTTCATGAGATATATGTGGTTTCTGTTTTTAAGGGGTTTATAGTATGATTAGGAAAAGAATATGATACTAAAGAAAAATTATAAAACCGTTTATAAGCAAGTACATGAAGTATATAGCTTTGTGAAATAGATTGTGAAAGTAGTGAAATGTATATTTTAGAAGGAGAAAAATCAATGCATATATGCGGGGGGCTTTTGGTGGTGAGTATCATCTTTGCAAAGGCTTCTTAGAGGATGACACTTGAATTTTGTAACAAAATGTCATTTCAGATATGTAATAGTTGGTTTAAACTGGCTTCAAGCAGTAATAAAAAGGTGGTGGTCAGAATTATCATCCAAAACAGAAATTATAAATGATAAGTAAGTATACCCTCAAAGGTAAATTTATACTGAAATTTCTTCAGAAAAGCAGCTTAAGTAAATAAGGTGGTAATTTTATTCCATGATCATTAGTCTCTCCATTTTCAAAGAAAGATTAAGTTGTGATACTGTTCATTTGTGAAAATCACATAAAAGTTGAATTCAAGAGCTCAGTAACTCCTTGTATCTCTTGTTCTGGTAGAACCCTATCCTTCATTTTAGAAAAAAAATGACTAAGAGGCGGAATGAAGGAAAGAAATGCTCTTAGTGGAATAAGGAATGGTGGCATCCTGCAGTGTCTGTTGGCTGTCCAGGATATCAACCTGAGAGTCCAGTGCTATCATAATTGTAAAAACTATATTATAACCATCATTTGAGTATTGCTTAGGTGTGAAATCGGTGGGTATTCTATCCAGTGAGCCATATTTTCATGAAGCCACAAAGAAAATACTTCTCAACAGTCTTTTTAAAGTCTGTAATTCTTTCTGAGCTCTCAGTTTCCCACGTCATAGCCAAGAACAAGTTATACACATGTTCAAATGCCTAGTTTTCTTATCTGCTTTGACAACTAAATAACCTTGATTTTTCCATGATTGACATGTACTATTTTTAAACAGTTGCTTGACTTTAAATGGAATGTAGTTCTCTTCTGATAAAAATTCGAAAAGTTTAAAGGCATTTTCATTAAGTGTATGTACTACCAAAGTCCGTATCCTACTGTTTGTTTTCTCTCTTTTTCTGTTTTCTCATTTTTTATCTTTTCTTTTTTCCTAGAAATATTCATATTTTAAAACAACAATTAAGTAGATTGTGGGAACAGGAAAACCATCTTACTTTGGTTCCAGGATATACTGGTAATATAGCTAAGGTAATCTATATTTAAGCTTAAAAGTTAGAAATAATAATACTGTACATTTATAAATAAACTGTTCATTATCTAGGAAAAATAATTTGATACTGTTCTAATAAGGTCTAAAGGCAAGCAGACATGGTACCACGTACTCGTAATCCCAGCATTCTGGAAAGCTGAGACAGGAGGATCTCAAGTTCAAGCCTAGTGTGTACAATTTAGTAAGACCCTGTCTCAAAACAAAAAACAAAAAAATCAAAACAAAACAAACACCTGGGTTCAATCTCCAGTACAAGAGACTGTTTCATATTTGCAATTCCTTAGTCTCCTGGGTATGAATATGACCTAGGCAGGAAGCAGGAATTAGCCATTGAGTGTGTTTCACATACAGCCACAGAAAATACTGTGCTAGAGAGTCATGACCTAGTTCCAGTCAGAGAAAAATATTTGAAAAAAAGGTTAAGAATCCAAATGAAGACAACATCAGAAAAGGCAGTGACACTCAGCAAACAAGATGAAGAATACAGTCACATGGTTTTAGAATATTAATGTTTACTTCGCTTTTGCTAATGTTAAGCTTTTTGAGAAAGAACTGTTTAAATCACAGAATAAATTTAACATTGCTTTCTACTGATTCATCTCTCTTTTTTTTTTTTTTACCAAGAACATGTATTGGTACATTGTATACGTAATGATCATAATTAACATGGTTATTTTGTACCTGTACATGATACATCTTGGTTTTTTCCCCCCTCTTGCCCCCCTTCATCTCTTAAAGGAAAAGAGGTACATTGCTAGTTTGGATTGTAATATTTAAACTCCAGAAAACATTGGTAGTTATTATTACAGAAAAAATTATTGTTGCTGGGTGTGATTGTGCGTAACTATAATCCCAGCACTTGGGAGGTTGAGGAAGGAGGATCTCTGCGAGTTCAAGGCCAGCCTGGACTACACAGCAAGATCCTGTCTCGACTCCACCCCCCCAAAAAAGTTATTGTTAAGTATTTCCTCCCTGGGGATGCAATGCAGCTCAGTGGTGCTAGCAACTGCAAGGCCCTGAGTTCAATTCCTGGTGCCAACAAAGAAGAGGGTGGGGAAAAAACCCTTTCCCCCAAAGTGCCAGGCATTCACGTACCTAGTAATCTAAACACTGCAGAAGGATCACTGTCAAGTTCAAGGCCAACCTGAACTACATAATGAAACTATGTTTCAAAAAACAAGCAAAAAAAGTATTTCCATTCCATTACTGGACATGCCCGTATCATAAGTGAACATTAGCCAGGAATATAAAAATGTTCTTGGGTTTAAGAAAAAATATTCTGAATAAGGGGATTTGCACCCTGGACTTGTAAAATTTTTTGTTAGTTACCTTCAAAAACAGAAAATGCTGTCAAGCAAGTGTGTTATCGCTTTGTAATATTACTCTATGGAATTCTTAATGATGAGAATCTCATAAACATGTTAATTTCTTAGTTTTTGTTTTAGTGTTTTTTTGTTTTTGTTGTTTCAGTTTTTTAGAGTATGCATAACATACTAGTGTGAGTGGGAGGGCCTTGTATTCTAGATAGAAACTGAGACGTGATTGTTTCTTTAGAGATACATTTTGATGAAAAAAAAAAAGAAATATGCTTTGAATTTTAAATTTTTATAAAAAGAGAAGCTTTAGGGACTGGGGATTTAGCTAAATGGTAGAGCACTTGCCTAGCAAACGCAAAGCCCTGAGTTTGATCCCTAGCATCCCCCGCAAAAAGAAGCTTTACTGCGAGCATGACTTTATTATTGAAGACTGTTGACTGATTAAAAGTTCAGTGTGAAGCTCCATAAGTCTATAATAAAACCTCTGTTACAAAATTAAATCCTCGGTTAAATTGTAAGTGTTTGAGGGTAGGAATCAAAAAGTCTTTCATTAAGCTAACCTTGAGTTTATGTAGCACTGGTGGAATTCCTGTGAATTTTCACTAGGAAATCAGAGTTACTGGAGCATGGGACCCAAAACAGTCACTCATTTAGCTTACATGTATTAAACATGTGTTATGTGTCAGGCCCTGTGCTAAACAAAAGCAGATTTTAAAAAAGGTTGAGTAGAACTTGTCTTTTACCTTCTTAAGGTCACAAGGAGAACCTAAGGCAAATCAGGCAACAAAAAGGGGAAAAGAAAATGGATTGTGTATGTTTGTACTTACTATACTGGCTAATGAAATGTTTTTGCTTTATCTTCTAAGGATGTAGATGCTTATTTATTGCAGTTGCATTGAGAGATTTCATCTACTAAAGAACATTTGGTTATTTAAAACATCCCTGGACTGTATGATTTCCAACTCTGAACTGTGGAAGAAATCAAAACCATCTTTTTCTTTTAAAAATCCACATAATGAAACCACTAATGAAACCTTAACAATCTACTTCACATTGAAGTGGAAAAATATCCAAAAGGAGCAGCTTCAACTTCAATGAGGTGAAAGTGCACTATGAAGATTGTTCGCCTTTGCTGCATTTGGGACTTATGGTTATTTAGTAACATTGTTTAAGAACTACTGGATTTTAATGCAATCTTGCATTAGAATATAATTTATACTACGTGAAAAAATAAGACAGGACTCATTACTAGGAACCACAGAGACCAATCATTGATTTTTGTGTGTATGTGTTTTATTAAAAAGAAACACCTATATGTGTGCAGCTATTTTCCTATGTTGAAGAGACTTTCAAAGTTTAAAACATCATAGTAAATAATCAATATTAAAATTTTTGTACACACTAAGATACTGTGTATATGAAATGCCTTAATTATTAATTAAGCCAATGTGTTATGATACCAATATCTTGTTTTTAAAAAAATTAAAACCAGCGATGTTTCTGGCATGATAAAATCATGGAATTAAATCAGGGGTTTACATTCATGTAGAATTTTTTGTTAAAACATATTCCACACCATTTTTGAAATGTGAGAATATTGTTAATATCTCTGATTTTTTTTTTGCCAGAATTTTCATGTCATGTGTGTATGTGCTATCGCTGTATAAAGAAAAAGGTGACTATGTATTTGTATGAATGTTTAACTGAAAATGTCCGTGGAGTTGGCTAATTTATATTCACTTTTTATTGTGTATAGATCTCTAATATTTTTCGTTTCTGTATCATTTAAACTTCATTTGAGTAAATTCACTAAATATTTCTATTTTTTGTTTTTTTACTTCTGATTTTTATATGAATTCTAATTCTTTTTCACTACATATGTTTTAAAGAGTTACAATGCTTTAGAATTGTTTACAGCTAATGCTGACCTTGTATTTTAAATTACAACACTATGCATTACTACCTCCTCTAATGGTTAGTATGAAATGCCAACTGACTGTATGTGATCTTTTGTGTGTGTCTTTTTTAAAAAATACCACATGTAATGTCAGTGAACTCAATTCTGTAATGTCTTAGTAGCTCTAAATCTTACCTGTCTTGAAAGTGATTGGGGTTTAATACCACTACTGGTAGTTCATACATCATCTTATCTTTAGCAAACCCGACAGGCATCTGAGGGGAGATAAAAGCAAATTTTGCTTCAGCACAGTATTCCTAAAGAATAGAAATCTTTAATACTCATGTAGTTAGTAACTAATGATATGAATCTACAGCATCTTTCTTGCTGCAAAAATGATATCTTTCACTGAATTCTGTTTTTTATATAGCTGTGTATTCCTCACAGTGAGTATCAATTGTAGTAATTGGTTATTAAGTCTTTAGAGTAATTCCAGATTACTACAATTGTGATTTGAGAGGTGAGTTATTTAAGAAGTCATTTCTCAAGATGTGGGAATTTGAATCATAAACATGTACCATCTCTGTGAAACCTTAAGGTGATGAAATACAGCCTTTCTTTGTTCCTATTCTTTTAGTTATCACTGTCTTGTTTAACACTTTGCCTAAATTAACTTGTTAGAGTGTGGTGCTGATGAGACTGAGGGTAGGAGTATGATGCCTATAAATTTGCTAACTTTACACATGCACAAAATGATTTCATGATGACAGATTGCACCTTCCCCCAGGTATCCATCTCGTAAATTTAACTGATCACAGGGAAGACAGTGTGTATGGTTTATCATATACCATTGTCCCCAAATGGAAAGATAGGAAAAAATGATTATTGTTGTAGTCGTCTGATTTTTAAGCTAATATATACAAAATTAGATATCTGAAATGCTGTATAATTTTTAATTTCACAGTATTAATACTGAGTCATATCATTGACTTAATAGTATCTTTAAAAATCAAATTTTAATAAACCAAGCCAGTAAAAAGTACAAATACAAATGAAATAAAGTAGGAAAAAGTATTCTTTTAACACTGAATTCTTTTGCCTAAATTTAGGTTTGTTGAAGGTGAGTAAGATAATACCCCATTTTATATACCCAGCCGTATAAATAAAGAAGCAGTCTTTTAGCTCACAAAGATTATTCACTCAAAATTGCTTTTCTTGGCCTTTGCAGTTTTCCTTAGTACCTACCTCTCTCAGTTATGGAATTGTGATTACTATTAGGTGATTTTAAGATTCTTGGAAAAAGGAAGTTAGGTAAATAAATATTGTTGAATATTTCTGTTGGTATTAAGCTCTTCTTGTGCTACTGCATTTTAATTAGAGCAGTGTTGATATCTAGAAAAAGCCAAAGCAAGTGTTTACAAAGTGTTTGGGCTTTTGTATTGACCTAGTTTGGGACAATTGCTATTTGTAGTTCATTTGTTGCTTGCTGCTAAGCGGTATACAAAACAGAGGAACTACTCAAGGTCTCTGCTTTTTTTAGCTTTTTTACCTTAACTTTTCTATACTTGACTTTGCTAATTTTACAAGTATAGGGATAGAGTTTATTGAGGTGATAGAGGTTATAACCAAGTAATTTGCATCTACCAGGAATAACGAGTGGATTTCATATGAGGATTGTGATCAGAATAAGGGTTGAGAGTTGGGAAGCAAGTATTGTCAAAAGGCTTTTAAAATTAATTTTTGACAGTAATCTCAAAGATAATTGGCACTGATTATTTATATGAATCCTGAGATAGGAGAATATGGATATATGTATCTGTATTCACTTTGGGGTTCATAAATATCATTACTAAACTCTAAAGGGTTACCAAGGCATTAAATCCCAATGCCTCAAAGGATAATTTGGTGTGGGTTTAATGCTGGATTTCTGATCTTTAAAACAGTCATTTTCGGGGCTGGGGATTTAGCTCAGTGATTAGAGTGCTTGCCTTGCAAGTACAAGGCCCTGAGTTCGATCCCCGGCACCACCAAAAAAAAAAAAGAATAAAACAGTCATTTTCTCACTTAGCTCATTCCTGCATTTTTCATTATTTATATAAATGAGTAATGGAGTGTTGATTATTAGCTATTGAATGCTGATAATGGAAATCATTTAAGAGCATAGTTAATCAAGGAGTCTGAAAAAGCAAGACTTAATGTTTCATTTTATTTCCACTTATCTTCCTATTTAAAAGAGAGATTATGATGTCAGTTGCTTTTGTTGGTTTAGAAAAATCACAGCAGCTAGCACCTAGAGTAACCTGTTGGATACACTGCTTCTTATCATTCATCTTTTATTTTCTGATGGCCTCAGATAGAAACAATATTGCATGTTGGTAGGTATTTACTCCTATATTCTTTCTCTCTTAATTTCTAACTCTAACTACAAAAATTGTCCAAAAACTTTGCAACACACTGTTCCTCCTTTTTAATTCTGTAATGAGTGTAGAAAAGCTCATTCCTAAATACTGTATATTTCCGATTTGTAATATAGCCTTGTGAGTAATAGGACCAACTATAACAATAAAAGCAAATACTACATATTATATTTCTACTATCCTGAATACATTTTCCAATGCTGTATGTAACATGATATTTGAAATACTATAGTCATTATAATTTTCTCTGGATCAAATTACTGATTTAACAGTATCTTCTAAAATCAAAGTTCAATAAAAATTAAGTGCAACTACAAATAAAACAGTATATACCACAGTATTCTTCTTTACAGACTGTAAATAGTTATAAAACAAAAAGATAACAGTTGCCGTTTGCCAGTAATTCCATGCAAGGACAACCACACAGCTGCCAATGGATTTTTCATAGCAAAACTTGTTATATGTTACTGCTGTAATATATTTAATATACAGAATTATTCTCTGAATTAAGAAATTCGGTATTGATGTTTTGTTTTTGCAGTGCTATGGCTCAAACCCAGGGCCTAGGGAATGCTAGGCAAGTGTTCTACCACTGTGTTACACCCCAGCTGCTTGAGTTTTCAGATGAGAATGCTGGGAGTCCAGATAAAGAGCCCCAAGTGCGCTGGAACTGATGTTGATTCTTAAACCTTGTTTTCATTCAGATTTAAACCAGGACTTACTATTATTTTAATATCTTGGATCTGGCCAGGACTGTTGTGACGCTGGATTTCAACAATAGCTCTAGGAAGAGTCGATACAAAGTATTTTTTAGGGAAAGAAAGAGTTATCATGTGGTAGTGTTGGACTACACTGAATCACCAGAATTACTTTCTTCTATAGTTACTCTACTGCGATTTATCAACCAACCCTGCAGCATGGAGCCTGGATTAGACTCCCAAGACTCATAAGGCCATCCATTTTGTTTTCTGCTTCCTTTTTCGTTTTCTTTTCTTTTCCTTCTTTCTTTCTTTCTTTCTTTTTTTTTTAAGAAAAAGCTTCATTAGCCCTTTGGATAAAATTAAATAGGTGAATGATGATCTGCCTCACCTCTCTGTTACCCTGCAGGACACTCTTTCTGTACAGCTGCAGTGTAGCTTCAATAACAGCAGGGTTGATGTCCCTTATAACCAAGTTCTGAGGCTCACAGGGGCTCGAAAGATGCTTAACCTTTCCACTGACTGGCCCAAAGTTTTTTTCCTACCAGCAGCCAGGCACGGTGGCACTTGCCTGTAGTCCTGGCACTAGGGAGGCTGAGGCAAGAGGATCTCCATGAGTTTGAGGCCAGCCTGACCTATGTAGTGAAACCTTGTCTCAAAAGATAACAACCAAAACAAAACAAAACAAAAAACAAAGGGGCCCGGGGATTTAGCTCAGTGGTTACAGGGCTTAGCCTGAGTTTGATCCCCAGGACCAGGAAAAAAAAAATCAACAAATCAACAAAGGGGAGAAACCAAATCACTTTTCAGACCTTTACTGAATTAGTTTTATTTACAGTTAAATATCTTAAGTCTCTTTGTAAGTTATTTCAAGTGAAAATTTTTACCCCCCAATAGATAGGCATTTTTTAGAGGATTGAGAGAACAAATTGTACATTCATCAAGTACATCAAGTACTGTACTGTTGACCTAACTTAAATCCTAACTCTAAAATTACATATTCTGTTGCCTACTGAAAGTATCCATTGGGACATCTTAGACACCTTTTTTTTTTTTTTTTTTACCTTGAACACATCTTAAATTCAGTGTATCTCAGATTTGGTGGTATGTGTAATCCCAGCACCCTAGGAGGCTGAAGCAGGAGGATCCAAGTTCGATTCCAGCCTAGGTAACCAAGTTTCAAAAATTTAAGAAGGGCTGGGGATGTAGCTCAGTATAAAGACCCTGGGTTTAGTCCCTGGTACTGTGCATTGTGCGCGCGCGCGCACACACACACACACACACACACACACTTTACCTCATTCTACCCTTCTACTTCCCTTTCATTTTTGTCCCTCCTGCCCACACAGATAAAAGGTCCTCCTGTATCCTGGGTTTTCACTGTCATTGAGTAGCCTTAATATCAGTGACTGTCAAGCTGCAAACCTCTGTCTGAACCACCTTTGAATTATCTATTAGATCCTGTTGATGCAACCTCTCTAAATTTCATCTTTCTCTCTCCATCTCTTCTCCCAATAACAACATTACTCCAGCAGCTTCTGGGCCCGTCTCTCTGGTGTTGGTCTTGCATCTCTAACAACCTGCTCTCTACAGGCTGCCCCAGAATAATCTGTAAGAACGGGTCGCTCCTTAAGGCCTCAGGAGAGTTTTGAAAAAGTGTGATGTCTTGGTCCATTTTCTGTTAATAATACCTGAGACCAGGTAAAAGGAAAATGTTACCTTTTACGTTCTTGAGGCTGAGAAGTTCAAGAACATGATGCTGGCAATCTAGCAACAGGCTTCTTGCTGCAGTGTAAAAAGGCAGAGTGTGTGTACTAGCTCAGTCTTTCTCTTCCTGAGCTCCTGATACCATCATGGTAGACTGACCTCATCTAATCCTTAGCACTCCCCAAAGTCCCCATCTCCAAATACTGTTAGCTATGAATTTGAGGATTAAGTTTCAAACACATGCACTTTTGGTTTACAATCTCTTGATACCGCTCCAGTGTGTGAAATTGTTACACTTATGCAAATGATTTGAACACTCCCCCAGATTCACCCAGTTAGTCGTTTCCTTAATCATCAGGTCTGTTTAAGAGTTGCTCTAGGAAGTCTTCCCTGTAGCCTCTGGGTCACAGGTCTCTGCCAGGTGCTCATCAGAGCTGCTCCTCCCCTGCTTAGCAGGGTTTGGTACAGTAATTACTTGTTCTGAGACTCTTTTTGTACATTCTCAGTACCTAGCACAAAGCCTGCAAGCACTTGGCATTTAATTCTTACTGAATAAAGCAAGAGTATGGAATCTTCAGACAGAAGTTAAATAAGAAACCAATTTAGTAATCCAGAGGCAAATATTTGCAGGTGTAGCTACCCAAAAATGAGTAGTTCCCAAATAAGAATCTCTAGGTTTTTGTTTTGTTTGCTACAGGAAACTGGTTTATGTATGTTCATGCTACAACAGAACAAAACTTTAGCTAAAATGTGTTTGATCCTTAAAGGTTTGCTTGTTTTTCTGTTGTATGGTTTCTACATTCTACATAGCCATGTATGTGAGGACCACCTATAAAGTGCAAAATTAAGATATTTTCATGTAATATGTAAAATACATAAATTTGCTTAGAACTGAGAATGTTACTTGGATGTTTTCCACTTTCATCTGAAAAATAATTGAGAATCATGTGAGATACAGTGGGATTTTTTTTTCTTATAAGTTATTTTTTAAAGTACAAAAGTACTAATACTTATTTCTGAAAACAGACTAAAAACAGTAGCAAAAATTAAAATACCCATCATTTACCCAGAGGGAACCGTATGTCCTTCCAGATTTTCTTATATGTCTATGTATAATTTTAATCCGAATGAATTTATATTCTACATAATGATACTCGATATGTTGTTTCCTACTTTCCCTACACTGGAGGAGCTTCAAGGTAACTGAAAAGCTTTTTTGCCTTTCAAAACTGTATGTTCTGAGCAGATACTGTTAAATTTCTTTGGAGAAATTGGAAAAGGTCAAAAAAAGGATTTTAAGAATTGCATATGAAAGTTAATATAGGATTTGTTTTCTTTGATTGTTGCTAATCATTACCCTTCTTTATGTCAAAAACTAGGCTTGTAAGAAAAAATGCTGTGATTTTTTTTTTCTTTTTCTATTTTCTTTTTTGAGACAGGATCTTGCGTAGTTCTGGCTGGCCTTGAACTCACTCTGTAGCCCAGGCTGGCCTCAAACTCACAGCAATCTGCCTCAGCCTCTCAAGTGCTGGGATCACAGACGTGCACCATGACACCTGGCAAATATTGTGATTTCTATATTTTGGAATAAAAGCAGGTAGGTTTGTTTAGTCCTAAACATTTGAGAGCAAAATTTCAACTTAAACTATTGCATATTTTCTCAAGCCATGAAACAGTTTTCTAAATAAGTAGTAACTCAGTCTTTATAAAACTGATATAACATTAAGCAATGCTATATGAATATTGAATCAATATAGAATGAAGAGCTGACTGTAAGATTCAGCCAAAAAAAGTCAATTCCTGATACCCTGACTCTCTTAAAATGTTTTCTAGAGTTTACTTAATAAGATGCATTATAAAAAAATTTTAATGGTACATTTTAGATGTACATAGTGATAACATTCATCATAGGGGATTTGTACCTGTACATGATATATCTTGTTGGTTCTTTTTTTCCCATTCCCCTCCCCTCCCTTCACCCCCTTCTCCCTCCTTATTTACAAAAGCTTCGTTTCTATTTTTTCCTTCCATTTCTTTAATAAAGTGCTATTAACTGGTTTTCTCTCCAGCCTAAATATTGTTCATTAGATTTTGTGTTCTTAACTAATAGGTAATCATTGCATTCTGTTGTTGAGGAAATCCAAATTGTGCCTGAAATGAATAAAAATGAATGGTGAAACATAGAGGCTGCAATAGGTAAAATATATATATATATATATATATATATATATATATATATATATGTACGTGTGTGTGTGTGTGAATATTATCCTGTGCCTTCATAAATTACTATAATCAACCATAAAGATTATTACATTTTTTTCCTCCCAGTACTGGAGACTAAACCCAGGGTCTTTTGCATGCTGTGCAAACCTTCTACCATTGAACTACATCCCCAGTCCTTTTTAAAGTTTTATTTTGAGACAGGTTCTCACTGAGTTTCCCAGTCTGGCCTCAAATTTTTGATCCTTTGACTCAGTCTCTTGAGTAGCTGGGATGGAAGATGTGCACCATCATACTGAGCAGGAAGTCATTTTCTTGAGCATTGACTAAGAGATTCTGATAAGGAGGTTAGAAAAAGACTGCAGTATATCTTTACTTGCATGTGGAGTACAGAGCTAGTAGCAGGGGGTACTTACAAATAAATACACTGTTAACTCATATTCTAAAATAGGGTATTAATGTTTTTACAATACTACCTAGGTGAAATTCCTCAGCCTTTATCAGCTCTTAAAAATCACACTTTGTGTTGGCTTGCTTTTACAAAGAAGCATTTTAAATGTTTGTTTTAAAGAACTAGTCCACATTATTCATATAATTTTTCTTTACTTACTAAGCCAATTAATAGAATAATACATCAACAGAAAATTGTTAGTACCTGACTAATTTTTACAAATTAGAATATTTTGTGATTCTTTTTGTTTTTGTCATTATGAGCTTTAAAGTAAAGACAGAGTTTGTTAAAGGTAACTAAATGCATACAAGTGTAGCAATTGAAACAATATATTTACCATGTTAGGATTTTAAGAATATTTGAGTGTAATGATTTAGGTATAATTGTTGGTTTAGTCTAATAATCATTTCTGTTGTTTCAGACTTCATGTAGTTAATATGTCTAATTACTTCATTCTATGAATCTTCAAAATAGAATGGCAAAAGTTTGCTTTAAAAGTTTCTGATAACTTTTAAATAATAGAAATTATATTTTGGTAAAATAATTTACAGTTATTGTCTATATATTTCATCAGCTTTTTAAGTATTTACATTTGGAATTAAAATGAAAGCTATAATGACTATAGTAATTGACATATGCTACTCTTTGAGTAGCTAATATTTTAGAATAATGTTATACCATATATTTTCCTCAGATTTGCTTGAACAAATATACTTTTTGGGGGTTGCTGGGCATACAAATACACTTTTGTAGTTTGAACTAAATGAAAATAGCGTGACTATCTTTTTCTGTATCTTTTAGGTGGTAGAACCTAATAATTTCTTTAAAATATAAACTGATATAGTAATAAGTTTTATGTTTAAGTGACATGAAACTTCATGCTTTTCTTTAAATGTTAATGCAGCTGTTCACTAGTGTGTGTGAGAACTTCATTATATTTTTGAAATCAAATACTTTAATTAGAAGATATATATAAAATATACACAGCTTCCATGATCTCCTTGTAGCAGCTGGCACCTCCCAGCTGTTGTGTGAGTTTCCAGTCTGCTACTTTTATCTCTTGATCTTTTTTTGGTTGTTGTTCAATCTTTCAAGAAAAAAGCAACAGCTAACTATATACTAAGAAAAGCTTCCAAAAGTACATCCCAGTAATGTTTATTAGCGGTGAGCTGAGTAACTTGTAACTCAGGTTTAGAAATATGTGTACACAGCCATTGTAAGCCAAATGCTAAAGATACCAAAGACACATTTGGTCCACCATTCAACAATTAAGTTGTAATGAATACAGCTTCAGTGTACAATAATTAAGTTGTATATAAAAAACAAAGCCTCAAAATTTAAATTGAAACGTTGAAATATTTTTTCCTGCATGTTAGACTGAAATTCCTTTCCTCCCGTTACTACGAGTATATGGCCCCTCTAAAGTCATAGTTTAAGTTTCGTAAAACTTCTATTGGGAAATGAAGAAAGTGGTTTTACATCCCAATAAATAGGTAGGATGGAAAGTATGTCTAAACTTCCCTGTGTATTGCATGCCATTGTTTCCAGATGCTGATCTAAGCACAGGCACTTAACTGCTAGGTGGGTAATGAGATGTCATCTGGTTGAGGTGGTGAGGCTGTCCTTAACACAATTGCTTAGATCTGTTTCTCCTAAAAGTATAGTTAGGTAAGAACTAAAGCTTCAAATTCTCTTCCAAAATTATGGATTTAGAACTATAATACATTCAGCATTTTAGAAGAACTTTTTGAGGGTGAAGGCTACCTAACCTTGGTGTTTAACATCAACAAACATGCGATAAGTAATGTGTTGAGGAAGCTGTTAGCTTTGGTGTCAGTGGATCCATCAGACTTTTACCATCAAAATTCAAGGGATAATTAGGTTTATCAGGGAGGTTTGGTTTTGATTTAGTTTTTGAGACAGGGTCTTACTTTCTAGGCCAGGCTGCCATCGAACTCGTGGCAGTCCTCCTGCCTCAGCCTCCCAAGTGCTGGGATTACAGGTGTGTACCACCATTGCCGGCTTAATGGGGAGTTTCTTGGTTTTTGTTTTTTGGGTGCTGGGGATCGAACTCAGGGCCTTATGCTTGCTAAGCAAACGCTCTACTACTGAGCTAAATCCCCAACCCTTTAACAGTTTTACAGCTCATGATCTTCTTTCTAAATTAGATACGGAGTGTAGCTCAGTGGTAGAGTGTTTGCCAAGCATATTCAAGAGCCTGAGTGTGATTCCCAGCACCTCAAAAAATAAAAATAAATAATATATTAGATATATGATATTCATACTTACATATTAGGTCTCTATGCCCACTGTATTGTCTTCCAATAAGAGTGGCATCTGGTGGGTTCAAGGGTATTTTGTTGTAGGTTCTTTATTCTCTGAATAATATGATGTGTAAAATGGGCAGCTGCTGAGCACGTTTCCTTACAAGAAATTGACCCAGAAGAATTATGGTATCATTTCTAGATCATCTTTTTTCTTCTTTGGGCTAAAAAAATTTAAAAATTATTAAACATCCTAATGCTCTTTGGTTGTCAAAAGGTGAATTAGTTACACTGAAATAATGACTATCTTGTTTAGCCATTAATACCTTTGAAACAGGGTTAAATATTCCATTAAGGAAACCAATATAATTCAATTTTTTGCTAAAAATAAACTCTTTTCTTCTTTTAGATACTTTTAATTTTCTTTCACATACCATGTAAAATCCTTGTTCCTATTTAAATGGTATGATACATCCTCCAGTATGTGGCTGCTTGGTAAATTCTTAGTATTGATTTCCACCTTTTCTAAGTTGTTGTAGCGATATTCTTTCTAAATTGGTAGTTTTGGCTCTTTAGGGAAAATTCACATTTTAATTATAAATAATATGCAAAAGAAAAACTAGATATCCTTTGAATTTGTGATATCTTTTATGGAAAAACATAAATTATGTAAAACCACTGTCTTTAAATGTACCTACCCCTCACATCCTCTAAAAACACCATTTATTACTGGGTGACACTGGCATTGTGTGGTGGTTATGCAGCAATCACAGATTGTGTTCCTAATACAAAGGCATATGCCAAGAACTCTCCTTAATATGGTTAGCCTAGAAGAAATAAATTCTCTGTACTGTCTCAAATGCGGTTATTGAACTTTTAGCTCCAGGCAAAGTTGTATATGTCCCGGGCAATTTGAATTTTTCCCTTTCTTTTCTCCCCTTCACCTTTAGTGCTGGAGATTTAACAAGGACCTCACACATGCTAAAGCACATGCTCTGCCACTGAGCTGCATGTCCAGACTTGAGTTTTCCCTGTTAAGGATTCAGGAAGACGTGTTCCTTCCTTGTAAATGCAGTCACACATGGGGCGTTAGAGGGAAGGGAGCACTGGGCTAGGATCAGGGAACAATTAACACTTAAAATTGAAGAGTAAAATATCAGGTAAAGTATGTTTAATTTACTTGGATTATGAGTCTGACTTCATTTTAGTATCCCAAATAATAATTAGCTTTTGTCCCTTATAAGTCCTCCATGTAACTTGCAACCTTTGCTTTGTTACTACAGTGGAAGATTATCCTGATAAAACTATGCCAAATTTGGCTTGACATATTTAGTCAACATTTCATATCGACTGAACCTTTTTATATTCCTGACTGGGCCAGAAGCCATGCTAAATCCTTAATAGGCTTAAACTCCTTCATTATAGCCTGATGTGCCCTTTTTTGTATACTTAAGATGCTGGAGAGCTCAATAAATATATAATACTAGTTGATTATAAGCTCTGCTCTAAATTTCTTTGTAGAAACATTACAATACTTTTTTGGGGTGAGTATTCAATAAATACACTGCCTTCCAACAAGATTTGCTGAGTCACTTGATTGAATTTGTCTTCCATTCAGCACTCTGAGAACACTCAAACATTATTTGTGTGAAGCACCAGCAATACTGTAATTGTGTCCCCATAGCACATTTTTGACTCCTACATTCAAATCTGAATTTTCACTCAGGAGTTCACCCAACATTTTATTCTGTATGTTTTTGTTTTTTGAGACATGGTTTCACTGTGTAGTTCAGACTGGCCTCAAACTCATTATGTAGCCCAGGCTGGCTTTGAACTCACTGCGTTCCTCTTGCCTCTGCCTCCCAAGTGCTAGGATTACAGGTATGTGCCACCACGCCCAGCTCTTCCAACATTTTTTACGTATTTATCCAAGACAATTTGTCTAAATCAGAGCTTTACAATAATCTAATCATTTACCCCTCCCTCCTTTATTTTTCTCCCAAGAGTTATAAGTGCTTGATTGCTTTTATGTTAATACATTGCATTTTTTCTAATTATTTGGCTTCTTGATATTGAACATGCATATGTTATTACTGCAGATCAAAGACAGTGCTAAAGAACATAAACATTTCACCTTTTCTAGAAAGAAGCCCCTCCTAATTGTGACACTTTGGAAGAAGAAGCACTGTAGAAATTAAAATAGCTAACACTTACTGAATACTAAGTGTGTGCCAGTTAGTAACCTGAGCACTTTCTTTGTATAAACTCTTTGTCCTCACAACATCCATATGTAATTGTCCCTGTGAAGAAATGCATGTATGGGACTGGGGATTTAGCTCAGTGGTTAGAGAGCTTGCCTTGCAAGCACAAGGCCCTGAGTTCGATCCCCAGCACACACACACAAAAAAACAAAAAACCCCGAAAAACAAAAAAAGAAGAAATGCAAGTATTCTCATAAGCACAAGGCCCTGAGTTCAATCCCCAGCACCAAAAAAAAAAAAAAAAAAAATGCAAGTATGGAGAATTTAACAGACTGGTCCAAGTCTCCACAGGGAATAAGTGACAAAGCAGGCAGCCTGACTCCTCACTCTGTGTTCTCAAACATTAAACTGTATTCCTTGTCTAGATTAGTAAGAAAAAGGAAGGGAGTGAGGAGAGATGCAAGTAGGGTAGTTGTGACAAAATTTCATCTTTGAATATGGCAATTAAATGAACATTACTGTCACCTTGACATATGGAAATTTTGTAATTCTTCAGAGAATCTTCGTTCTCTCAGTGTCTCATTTTTTTCTTTTGTATGAACATTAGATTTAAATTGCCCAACTGGGCTCAAACTTGGAATCCTTCTGTCTCAACCTCCCCAAACTGGGTTACAGGCATGCACCACCATTCTGGGCTACCACTAAATCTTATGTGGACACTTTAATCATGTTCTGCTAAGTCCCAGGTATTCTTGATAGGAATCTAAAATATACCTTACATGTTTGTGCCTGTTATATAAATCCTTTTAACCATGTATCTGCTACAGTAGCACCACACATACTGATTCCTGTAGTGCTGTGCCTTTCCAATTATAGGTGCCACAGGAAAATAAAAAGTTCCATGTAGTTTTTATTTGCTAAATCTAGGAAGAAATTAAAGGTGTTCCCTCTTACATTTTTCCTGAATTGCCAAGGAATTTTTAAAAATCTAAACTCCTTGTTTTTACTAGTTTATTAGATAATATGCCTTGTTGCACATCATTTATATATGTGGAAGTTATTATTCAAATGTAACCATAAAGCAAAAAATACAGAATGCCCTGTCCTTATATTTGTAAGTAAGGCACACTCACTAGTAAGAATCACAAAATTAAAAGAAAGTTCCTAATCTGAAGATAAAGGTAGGAGATGGTACTGGCTTTTATTCTAATCTTAATTCCTTAAATTGGTGGGCTTATCCCCCACCCCCACCCCAGCATTCTTTAAAATGAATGCAAGGCTAGTTTTCTGAGAAATCTATTTCCAGGGATACATACTTCATGAGAAGGAGACAGGTTTCACAAAATTCTGCCCTCTTTGACCATGGGAAGCTTGAGGAAGAAAAATCAATTATAGTAAAGTTTCCATTTTCTGGATGAGGAGACTGGCCACAAGTCAAATTCATTTCAAGCTTCATTATCTTACCATTTTCTTTTTACTAAGAGTGAGACTCTTTCAAGCCTCATTTTCTTACTCTTATTTATATGCTGTTAAGTGGTGTGTTGGGTGTTAGGAATAAAAGACCAATCAGGCAATTTCCAACTTCAACATGGTATATATTATGGCTTGTGTCTAGATGTTCCCAAAGCCTCATGTTGTCATAGGTGGGACTTTTCACAGGCAACTGCATCTAGAGTGTGTGATGCTGGGATTCAGAATGTGATGCTGGGATTGATTCACGGTGCAGTGCGAGGATTAAGGGTGCCCCTTAGGGTGGGTAGCCTGTATCAAATACAAGGGACAGAAAGAGGGCTGCTGTGGTTCCTTGCTGCTCGGTTCTTGCTGCTTTTGCTGCCTTCTGCCTGCCATGAACTGTTTCTTCTCTGCAAGGGCCCTCTGTCGTGTCACCCTGCTTTGGAGCTAGCCAGTCATGGACTGAAACCTCTACAGATTTTGAGCCTAAATAAACCTTTCCTCCTTTAACTTTGGGTGTTAGGTATTTTGTCTCAGCAATCAGAAAGTAATTATAAGACAATACATAGCAGAGAGAAAAACAGTACTTTGTGAACTCAAAAAGAATGAAATCAAACTGGGAAAAGTGCAGAGAGAAAATACTACAGAGGTATCCCAGGGGTTTTGTTTGTTTGTTTGGTTGGTTGGTTGGTTGGTTTTGGTTTTTTTGGTTGGTTTTGGTTTTTATTTTTGCTTTTGCTTTTGTTTTTGTTTTCTGACAGGATCTTGCTGTGTAGTCAGGCCGGGTTTGAACTCACTATGTGACTCAGGCTGGTCTCAAACTCATGACAATCCTCCTGCCACAAGAGGTATCCCACATTGAAGGAATTTGTTGGGGAAATGTAGCTCCAGCAAAGTACTAGTATGTTTGAAGGTTGGTGGTATAAAACCAAAGGTACACCAAAAGGTGACAGGCAAAGTAAATAAGGGGCCACAAAGAGTATTTCTGTGGGCTTCAACATTAGTATTCCAAGTCCTTAGATTTAATATTCAACAATTCAAAGGAGGTAAATTCATGCAGATTTGTATTGCAGAAAACTGATTATGCAAACAGTGTGGAAGAGGAATTGCAAGATACTTAGGGGAGGCAGGAAGCTCTGTTAAAAGGTTTTGTGGACATAGTGGCATATGACTGTAGTACCAGCATTTTGGAAGGCTGAGGTGGGAGCATCACAGGCTTGAGCCCAGCCCGGGCACTTAGTGACTTAGCAAGACCCTGTCTCAAAAAAATTTTTAAAGGGCTGGGGATGTAGCTTTCGGCAAAGGCCCTGGCTTCTATCCCCAGTGTCCCTGTCTCCCCAAAAGGTAAAAAAGCTATGGTGGAAGGGTATGGCTCAATGAACGAGCACATTCCCTGGGATGACTCTCTAGCTTCTCCATGAAAAAAAAAAGTGAGGATGCCCCAGGCAAATGAGGATGAGTCCCTAAACTAAAGCAGAGTCAAAAGAATAAGGCAAGGGGCTGGGGATTTAGCTCAGTGATTAGAGTGCTTGCCTTGCAAGCACAAGGGCCTGAGTTCGATCCCCGGCACCACAAAAAAAAAAAAAAAAAAAAAAAAAAAAAAAAAAAGAATAAGGCAAGAAAGAGCTTTAAGATGGACACTGAAGGAATAAGCAAATGCTTGGTATTCTAGTTACCTATTTTCATGACAATAAGGTTGCAGGACACAAGAGCAACATACAAAACTTTATATAGTATGTACAATAAAAAGACAATTCCATTTTATAATGGCATCAAGAAGAATAAAATACTTAGAAATAATTTAACAAAAGTGTAAAACATCCTTGGAAAATTATGACATTATTTTCAAAAGAAATTGAAGAAGACCTATATAAACAGACATCCTATGTTCACTAGCTTGGAACACTTAAGATGGCAGTAGTCCCAAAACTGATCTGCGGATTCAATGTAATCTCTATCAGCATCCCAGCTAATTGATGGGATAAACTAATCCTAAACTTCATATGTTCTATAGTTTGGAGCTTACATGAACCCCAAACCCATGTGTTAAAAATTGGTCCCCAAGGCAATGCTATTCGGCCATGGTGGAAACTTGCAGAGGTTGGATCGAGTGGGAGGGAGGTCTTTAAGTCACTGGGGGCACAGCCTTGAGGGAGACGTGTGACCCCAAGACCCTTCTCTTTCTTTCACTCCCTGACTCATGATGAAGTGAGCAGTTTTGTTCTGCTGTGGTCTTCTACCATGATGTGCTGCTTTGCTATGAGCCCAAAGCAATGGGCTAACCAGTCATGAATTGGGACTTCCAAAACAGCCAAAATAAACCCCTTTTCTTTATAAGTTGATTTCCTCAGATATTTTGTTATAGTGATAAAAACTGACTATTGTGATATGGAAATATGGGGGAACGAGAATATCCAAAACAATCTTTGTTTTGTTTGATTTTTTTAGCCAAAACAATCTTGAAAAAGAACAAAATTGGTGGACTCACACTTCTTGATTTCAATACTTACTAAAAGTACAATTAAGACAATGTTGTACCTAAAATTAGGAAGAAGACAAGGATGCCCATTATCACCACTCCTGTTCAGTATAGTTCTGGAAACATTAGTCAGAACGATTAGATGAGAGAAATAAAAAGAATATGGACAGGAAAGGAAGAAGTTAAATTAATCATTATTTGTTGATGACATGATACTTTACATAAAAGACCCCAAAAATTCTACCAAAAGACTCCTAGATTTAATAACCAAATTTAGTAGCATAGCAGGATATAAAGTCAACACTCAAAAATCAGTAGTATTCCTGTACATAAATAACAAACTCACTGAGACGGAGATTAGTGAAACAACACCTTTCACAATGGTGCCAAGAAAAATGAAATACTGGGCTGGGGATTTAGCTCAGTGCTTAGAGTGTTTGCCTCGCAAGCATGAGGGCCTGAGTTCGATTCCCAGTACCAAAAAAAAAAAAAAGAAAAGAAAAATGAAATACTTGGAATCATTCTAATAAAGGAAGTGAAAGACCTATACATTGAACACTACAGTACTCTGAAAAAGTAGATTGAAGAGATTATCAGAAAATGGAAAGATATCCCCTGTTCTTGGATGGGTAGAACCAATATAATGAAAATGGCTACACTTCCAAAATCTTTGTGCAGATTTAATGCAGTCCCAATCAAATTACCACGAGCATACCTCACACAACTAGAGAAAACAATCCTAAAATTCATTTGGAACCAAAAGAGACCTAGAATATCAAAAGCAATTCCAGGCAACAAGGGCAAGGCAGAGGTTGGAGAAGGATCACAATCCTTGATTTAAAGTTATACTACAAAGCTACTGTGATAAAAACCAGCACGGTACTGGCAAAAAAAAAAAAAAAGACCCAAGTATCAATGGAACAGAATAGAAGATGCAGAAGAAACTCTAAGCAAACTCAGCTACCTTATATTTGACAGGGCCAAACACCTTCAGTGGAAGAAAGATAGCCTCTTTAATAGATAATGTCAGGAAAACTGGTTTCCACATGGTGAATATTGAGCCTAGACCCGTATATCTGACCATGCACTACACTAAAATCAAAATGGATCAAAGGTCTAAATATGAAAACAGAAAAGTGTAATCTGAAAGATAAAATAGGTAAAACTCTAGAAGACTTTGGTGTAGGCAAAGACTTTATGAACAAAACACTGATTGCATAGGAAATATTACAAAGAATCAACAATTGGGATCACATCAAATTAAAAAGCTTTTGCAAACAATAAAAAGCTTTTGCACAGCAAAAGAAACCACCAAGAGAGTGAAGAGATAACCCACAGAATAGGAAAAATTTTTACCAGCTGCTCCTCAGACAAAGGACTAATATCTAGAATATGTAAAAACTCAAAAAAAGACCTCTCAAATTTAAAGACCCAATCCAAAAATGAGCATCTGAAATGAATAGATACTTCTCAGACAAAGGAGTACCAACAGCAAATAAATGAAAAAAATGTTCAATACCACCGACCATTCAAGAAATGTAAATTAAAACAACACTGAGATTCTATCTCACTCCAGAAAGAATTGCTGTCATCAAGAAATCAACCAATAAATGCTGGCAAGGGTGTGGGGGAAAAGGAACACTTCTCCATTGTTTGTGGGAGTGTAAATTGGTACAACCACTATGGAACTCAGTATGGAGATTCCTGAAAAAAGTAAAATTGGAGGTTCCATTTGACCCAGTTATTCCCCATCTAGGTATTTTCCCAAAAGAGTTAAAAGCATCCGTACCACAGTGACTTAAGCATACCCATGTTTATAGCAGCACAATTTATAATAGCTAAATCTTGGAAACATCCCATATGTCCATCAAATGATGAGTGGATAAAGAAAAAGTGGTATTTATATACAATGGAGTACTACTCGGCCATAAAAAAGGATAAACTTCAGACATTTTTAGGTAATGGATGCACCTTGAGAAGATAATTTTAAGTGAAATAAGTTAGACACACAAGTTCAAATATCATGTGAGAGAAAGCCAAATGGTATATAAGGAACACAATGGAGGACAGATACTGGGAAGTAGGAAGAACATGTTGAAATGGAGAATAAGGGAGAGCAAGGTAGGAGAACAAGGGAGGGGGGAAGGGGGAAGGAAAGAAAAGGAAAGGGGATAAAAAGAGAATGAAAAAAATGGAAACAAAGCTTTTGTAAATGGAGAGTCAAGGAAGGGTTGGAGGGAGGGAAAGGGAATGGGAGAAAAAGAATAATTAAGATATATACAGGTACAAATTCCCTCTGATGAATGTGATCATTATGTATGGCAAACATGTAACAAGAAGAATTGCAAAAATGCTGGGCACGATGGCACAGTCCTGTAATCCTAGCACTCAGGAGGCTAAGGCAGAAGGATTGCTATGAGTTCAAGACCACCCTGGACTACACAGTGAGTTCAAGATCAGCCTGGACTACACAGCGAGACCCCCTCTCAAAAAAACTAAAAACAATAAAAAAAAAAACTAGTCATCAAGTTAAAAAAAAAAGGAGACAATGTGGTAGTGGCATAACAACTGACATAAATATCAGTGAAACAGAATTGAGAGTCAACTGATTTTCCACAGCTGTGTCAGGACAAATGGGTCAAGAATGAATTTGGACCTCTTGACCTTCAGCCCAAAATTAAGATGAATCAGATCTAAATTTAAAAGCAAAGACTATTTTAAAAGTACAAAAATCTTAGGAGAAAACATAGGGGTATATCTTTGTGACCTTGGGTTAGTCAATGGTTTCTTAGATATGACACCAAAAGTGCAAGCAACAAAAACAATAACCAAAAAAATTAGATAAAATGGACTTCATCAAAATGAAAAACTTTGGTGCTTCAAAATGTGTACTATCAAAAAAGTGAAAAAGCCCACAGAATGGGAGAACATTTTTGCAAGTCATAATCTAATAAAGACTTGCAGCTGGAATACATAAACAGCATTATGATTCAATAATAGACAAATAACCGAATTAAAATATGAACGAAGGATGAGAAATAGGCAGTTCTCCAAAGTATGCATGATCAACAAGCACTTGAAAAGGTGCTCCAAATCATTAGTACCAAAATCACTATGAAGCATGCCTACAATCCCAGCTACTTGGGAGGCTGAGTCAGGAGGATGGCAAGTTTGAGGCCTGCCTGGGCAACTTGGTGAGACCCTGTCTCAAAATAAAAATTTTAAAAAGGGCTGGTGATGTAGCTCAGTGGTAGAGTACCCTTTGGATTCAATCCCCAGCACCACAAAAATAAACAAACCAACAATCAGGAAACCCACAATGAAATGTCACTTCACACTCCCCAGTATGGCTACCATCAAAGCACTGGCAAAAATATGGAGAAATTGGAATCCTCAAATATTTGTGAGAATGTGAAATACTGCAGCTACTTTAAAACACAGTCTGATAGTGTCTCAAATGGTTAAACAGGGTTACCGTATGATTTAACAATTCCATTCCCAGTACGCATCCAAGAGAATATCAAGGGCGATGAAAACATCCACACAAAAAGTGATATATGATGGTCCACTACAGGTGAAATCCTTTGCATTGGTTTGATTTACAACTTACTACTATACTGTTTTCTGTTTCAACACAAAATTTGGGAAAATATGAATTCTGAATTAATTTTTTCAAATCATATTGCTGCAAGTAGATTGTTATACATATAAATACAGAATTTTGAAACTGTATCTTTGTTGAACAAAGACCTTGTCACAGGTCCTTGCTGTGTGCAGACCTCGTAGGCCCTATAAGGAGCTGCACACTTTTTTTTTTTTGAAGTAAAAATAAGTGTTATAAAGGTGAGGGGGAGAGATGTGGTTGTGTGTTTGTTTTTCCCATGTTTTTCTTTTTGGTGGATACAGCCATACCAAATTTGTGCAGTTACTCTAAAGTTACAATACAAAGAATTCCTTTATTATTGTCTTCTAATCAGAATAACTTTATTACTGATACGGAAGAAATTACTGTGTGCCTCTTATTTTATAGGTAGTCAAGAGTAGATAGGCCTCCTTAGAGAGATAGAAAGGGGTGAAAACAACAGCATCTACAGTAGAAACAAAAGAGCCCAACCAATCCCCTTCGTCCTGGCTCAGAACTCGCTCCGATTCAATGACTTCAATTTACTGCTGCTAGTGACCTAACTGAAACTTCCTGCCATCTTAACATGACTTTCGTAAATTTAGAAAATATTATTTTGATGATAAAACTTTATGATTTCACAAGCTGTCTTTGAGGCAATATTTTAAAACAATTACTGGGGTTGAGGATTTAGCTCAGTGGTAGAGTGCTTGTCTAGCAAGCACAAGGCCCTGAGTTCGATCCCCAGTGCCCTGCCCCACCAAAAAATAAATAAAAGAATTACTGTCTTTTCCTTCATGAAAGCATCTTTCCAATGTAAAAGATAATTGTATCTCAGGATAACATTTAAGTTACGACTTCCTACCCCTTCAGGTTCTTGGTTTTGCTTCCCTCTCCAGCCTCATCTACACACACACACACACACACACACACACACACAAACATCCCCACTGGTACCAGAGTACTCTTCAGCCGGTTCTTCTGACTCGCCTGAATTTTGTTCCCAGCCTTCAACCTTATTGTTCCCTCTGCTGGGAACATTTCTTTCTCCTCCAGTTCTGCTTTTTTCCTCTCAACCATCTTCCCGCTTCCTCCCAAAATAATTCTTCCTTAAAGCTTTGAAATCTTAGTTTATCCTTCCCTTCCAATTTTTGTGTTGAGTGCTGTGAGGGTACCCTTTACCTCTCCCATCATGCTACAGTGTAATTGGCTACATTTAATTTATATTCATCTTAGTGGCCTCTTAGGCACAATTAGGGTTTGTGTAACTCACAATTGTGTCTCTGGCTTCCAGCTCTGTGCAGCCTAAATAAGAAATGTTCAATACACACTTGTTGAATAAATGAATAAACAAAAGAACAAAATCTACTGGCTGTTTATACTAAACCAGAATGTGCAGACAAGAACCAGGTGCCTGTTCCTACCAGTCTTTTATCCTTCTTGGCTGTGGTCACCCACCAGCACCTGTTTTTCTGTTAAGAAGAGATTCATTCAGTAACACAGTTCCTGTAACAGGACCCTGCCATGCTGCCCATGAGCATATCTGTCAACCCTGCTGCTGCCATTGGGATTTGTTGCCTTATTCATGGATCGTTCCTTGTATGAGTGCGTATTTTGTTGCAGAATTAATGTAAGACATTTGCTTCATACAGCTACGCAGCAAAGTACCCTTTATAATTTCATTGTTTGATAGATGTGTGCTGATAATTGTAATAATATCCAGGGGACCTCAAGTAGCTTATCAGGATCTCTACCAGTAGATCTGGCACAAAAGTCATTGTTCCCACCATATTGGTTGCATCCTTGACTAGTTTGTGAGAGGGACAGAAGGCGTAGGGAGCACATCAACTCTGTCAGCAGCACTGTCCATGTCTGTTCAGGGACTTTATTGTTAATTTCTGGCCTTTTTCTGCCGTCACCTCACTTCTTCCCTTACCCATTTGAAGCCATAAGGTATCTAAGAAATGAAGGGTTCGTCTTACAGAGAAAGATTAGGGACCTTTGAGAAACACAGTTGGTCTAAAATAGAAGAATTTCTCTATTGGATGTTTATGTGTTACAAGTTCTTTTTTGTTTTTGGTACTGGGAATTGAACCCAGGGAAGGCCTCGTGCATGCTAAGCAAGCACCCTACCGCTGAGCTACATTTCCAGCCCTTTTTAAATTTTTTATTTTAAGGCAGGGTCCACAATGGCCTAAATCTTACGATTCTCCTGCCTCAGCTACCTGAGGAGCTGGGATTACACATAGGGGCCATCATTCTTGGCTGAAGATTATCTGAAAAATTGTTCGCATTCAATTTAATATGTTGGGTTATGGCTAAAGGAACTGAAAAATGTTGATTACTGTAATCACTTTTCCATCTGATGTTAGGACAAACTCCTTTGCCACTGTAAGACTGATTTTTCATTATAATTTTAGAAAAGTATTGTGGTTTTGAGAGAAAAAATTGGCCTGGGATATAAAATCAGTTCAGTCTTCCAAGTCTTGGATTTCCATATGTTGTAACTGTCGTATGGCCTATAATATGACACAAGTGGCCATTTCAGGCCATTATTTTTTTTTCTGTAAATGATCTCTCTATATGAGGGAGATTTTATTTTTGATCAACTGATATAAACACTTGTATCACTTGAAGACTGGAAAAGACTAGTTAAAATTGCTTACTTAAAAACAGATAAAACATTTGATTCTAACGTGCATAATGGAAGCGCTTGTATGTTTCACCCACTCCTGGAATAAATACATCGTCACATAAAGCTCATTAAATTGATTCTGTTTCTAAGCCTGCATTAATCACAGCAAAGTCACGCTGCAATCGTGTAGCGACTAGTCATCATAGTAATAACAGTACTTCTATTTATTGTTTTCCATATGCCAACTGCTTCATTTCCATTATCTCATTTAATCTTCATAACAACTCTATGACATAAATAAATACTTGAATTCCTTTTCCACATGAGGAAACTGAGGCTTAGCGATGTGAAGCCACTCAGCCAAAATCCCACTGTTAGTAATTGGTACATCCAGGATTCAAAGTCCAGTTTGACCCCAAATCCTGTGTGCCTGCTCTTAACCCCCACACAGTTTGAAGTGTTGAGTCACACTGGATATAAACTTATTAGTACTCTGATATATGGACCATGTAATTTCTACTTTTGGAAAGTTTCTGATGACTAATAGCCACATGAAAAGCACTGGGCTTAAAAATAAATTCAAGCTTTATGCTTAGTTTTCTGTTTTAGTTGACTACTTATTATTACTTAATGCAAGTGCTACTCTCCCAAAACACGTCAAGAACTCTCAACCCGAGGCACATCCCAGTCACCTGAGGAGCTTGTAAACAAGGACGTGCAGGGCCTCATCCCAAACCCACTGAGTCAGAAGCTCTGTGGGCCAGGACCAGGCATTTGATGTTCTGTGGGCTCCCAGGTAATTCTGACACACACGGAAGTCTGAAAATCATGAGATCCATCTAGGAATGGTAAGTTGTTTTTTTTTTTTAATTTTTCGGAATGATAATTCTCAGGGTTGCACATTTCCTTAGAGCCTCACAGGAAGTTTGCAACTGGGTAAATTGTAACTCATAAATTCCAAATCATCATCTTGTCTAAATTTATAGTATAATAGCCAGTTGTGAAGTCTGTGGTATGACCCATTGTAATGTTACTGCTTGTCATTTAATTTTCATTTTTGCTGTTGAAAGATTATGTATAAATTATAATAGCTGCTACTCTGTTTTATATGTATTTAGTCTTTTCCACTTGGTATGTGAGAAATGATGATTGCTTTTCCTGTAGCCGCTATTAATAAAACCTCAAGCAGTTGGAAACAACAGTTGTTCAGGCTCCAAATAACACACCACAAAATCTCAAGATTAAAGTTACTAGGCACAGCCGTATGTTACTTCAGTTCTCTTTCACGCATCTCCACCAAGTGGCTGTTTCTCTTCCTGCTTGACAGGTTGCCACTCCCTTGAGAACAGTTTATTTTCTTTGATTTAGAAAATTCTTTCTTATAATAAGGAGGAGTCTATTTCTCCATAACTCCCATACCTCTTTATAGTAATTCCCATACATCTTTATAATAGTTTCTTACTCATATCAGTCAAAACTGTTGCTCAAGAAAAATACTCCCTGCCAGCCATGGCGGCACAAGTGTGTCATCCCTGCTACTCAGGAGGCTGAGGCAGAAGGATTGCATATTAGAAACCAGCCTGGGCAATTTAGTGAGATCTTGTCTCAAAAGAGCTCAACACTCCCTGGATTAAATCTCCAGTATCTCTCACACACACACACACAGAAGAAGGGGGAGGAAGAGGAGTAAGAAGAGGAAGAAGAAGGAAGAAGGGAGGGAGGTGGCAGAGAGAGACAGAGACAGAGAGAACTTGATTGCTGTTTTCTGGAAATTGGCAGGATGATTTAAGCTGTGCTTGTTCAATGGCCGGGTGGAATAAGTTGTTTTCTATACAGTTGTAGATATAATTATAGAATTTAAGCTAAATTCATGATTCATATTTTTATTAATTTTAGCAATCCCACATAAAAAATGTGTTGTAGAGTATTGAGCTATGGATGACCAAATGACAGAAAAAGGAATGTTATGTTTGGTTAAAGAATTCTAAGTGTTTTATTTATATCGACATCATTAGTATGATATAATGTTAGCGTTAGCAACCAGGTTTAAAATTTAAAAAGCTGTTATGTATGTATTTATTTTTTTTTGTGGTGCCAGGGATCGAACTGAGGGCCTTGTGTTTGCTAGGCAAGCACTCTTAACCACTGAGCTAAATCCCTGGCCCAAAAGCTGTTTGTTATTTCTGTGAGTTGTTCAGAAGCTTCTAGACACCTTGTGGTTAATAGGTGTCTTCTAAGGAGAAGTATACTTTACATCAGATTTTAGTGGTTCATTTACTCCTTTGAAACTAAAAAGAAAAAGAACATTTGCGTCCTCACTCCCCAAGAGCGTCTGGTTCTGACTTCTTTCTAGTGGTGTATACTTGCTTTCAACTAACCTTTCCCACAGACGAGACCTTGATCTGGAACCCAAGATGATGGCAAATGTATCATTGAGTAGTAGCCCAGCTGATTTCCACCAATGTTAACCTTCAAAGCTCCAGATTCAATTAAAGTAAATGCAGGTAGCAACTATGATAAATTGGGTTAGTATTAGGAAGAGGCATTTTTCAGGTAAATCTTCCTTGCTGTAGGTATCTTTTGGTGTAAAGTCCAAATAGTACAGAAAAAGACAGACATGTATTAGTTGCTACTGAGACCATTTAGATAGACCAACCAAGATGAGTCTATAATACACTAATTACAGACGGAGAAATATCATGTAATAGTGTAAAGGAGAATTTGCAGTTGAATTACAATGTAGGATTATAGTCAATCATAAATCCAGAAGACAGTCCCTTCTCCAGTATCCTTTTCCCTGGGGCAGAATGACAAGCCACAGTTCTGTGCTATTTCCCTTATGCTTTCAGAATTTTGTTCTGTCATGAATCTTTTCTAAAATTATAGTAATCTCTTTTTGTCACTTTCAGCCAGCCTATCCAAGGAATTTGTCCACCACTCCTTCTGCTGCTGGTTCTACCTAGTCTCCTACCATCATCGATGATACCTTCAACATTCAAGTTAATTCTTCAGATGCAAAACAAAGTAAAGAAAAGAAACATGTGAGTCACTTGTATTGATTTTATAAGAGAAGACTATGAACTTACTATACCCACAGTAAATAAGAAATGGGGACTTATTAGCAATAAGGGAATGAATAGTTAACATTTGAACTGTGATAGTACACGTCTTAGTCTTATTTGGAAAATTACAGATAATATATATTGAATTGTGTCATTAAACTTTCTAGGGTTAACACCATTCAAATTAATATATAAAGTATACCAATAGTATTTTATAAATATAAAGCAAGATCAGCAATTGAAAACTATGACCAATTCAAAACAACGCTGGTGACACAATGTTTCTGATAGCATCCTGTCTCAAGATTGTCGGAATTCTAACTATCTGCCTCTGCCTTTTAATTGTGGGAGCAGCAATCTGCCAACTATTGTGTGGCTGCCAGTCTTACTTGTGGAATTTTGAATCATTGTTCAGTAAGCCAAGGCCAACTCACCCATTAAACACAGTAAGTACAGAATGTAGGTCCAGTATCCTTTTTAGGGCCCACAAAAATATCTTCATGAGTAAGCCTCAAATCAAGGCAAGAAGGAGATGTAATTTTCAGGTGTATGCACGGATACAGGGGGCCAGCACTTTACAAGGACTGGCAGGTGAAGCAGACAACCCAGGGATGCACGAAGAGGGCTGGGGATACCTGAGTGAAGCTGGAGCTCAACTACTGTACCTTGTGTCTCAGGTTTTGTGACTGATCTGGGAGCCATTTCATTAGCTGAGGTCCTGAGGATGTGTTGGACATTCCTGTACTGCAGTCACAGGACAGTGGGAATCTGGGTCCACTGGAGCAGCTAAAAGCCTCAAAGTACAAAAGACAGTATAACAGAGTTGGGGGTTTAGCTCAAGTGGTAGAGTGCTTGCCTAACTGGTGCAAGGCCATGAGTTAGATCCCCAGCACTGCCCCCCCAGAAAAGATAGTGTAACATAACTCCTTCCTCCTAAGACTTTGGCTTTTTAGTTATTATTATTCAAATACAGTAACTAGTATTTAAATTTTAGCATATAGAAAGCACTTTAGCCAGATTAACCCAAGATATTTAGAATTTTATATCAAAGATGATTGTTTTCTCTTCATGTTTTTATGTTATTGGAGTAATTTCACACTTTCCCAATTTATTTTACTATTATTTTTCACAGAATTTGGTGAAAGAGATGAGAATTTAGAGTAAAATGAAGAAAAGTAAAATATTTCCACTGTAATTATTATTACTATTATTTTTGCAGATGTTGAATAAAGTCAGGATATTTTTTGAACTCCCTCTGAGGAAGGTGGATGACACGTTCTGTTTCAGAGGATATCTATAGGGAACTTCAGAAATCCAAACCCAGGGACTAGTGGATGATAGGCATTTAAAAATATTAATGGAATTGGCTACAGTTTACATGAGTGAAAAAAAATTAGCTAATCTATGTAAAGTAAATGGGATTTGAAAACCCAAAGGGTAAAAATCACCTAAAGTAAAATAGCATGGTATTTGGGGATTAGCACAGCTGAAGTTTTTTAAGCGTTTTGTTAGTGTTACTCTATTTTAAAAATTCACTTACATGTAGAAGAGAGGCAGCTAAAGCTATGATTCTCATTACTTGGTAGTCATACTTTATAACCAACCATCTCTTCTATTTATCAGGTAGCCAATGTGTTAAGGATGGTTTGAGCAGCATTGTGACATCAAGAACTGACAAGCAGAATAGTGAGACAAGGGAAAAGACTGAAACCACCCCAAAGATGCCACTTTACATGATCATAAAAACCCAGATAGGGTGGATAATTGTTTTTCAGCTGATTCAAATTTTAAGAGTTCAGAAAAATCTTATTATACATTTTTATTCATTTTAGCTTCTTCCTTTATTTTGAAAAGTTTAATATTGTTCTGATTAGAAAACTTTTGCAAAAAATCAGAAACTTAACACTAAAAAAAAAAGTTGCCTATAAACCCCAGAGTTAACCTCTGTTGGTATAATCCAATATTATTAAAAATTCCTAAAGCATGGGTTTTGTTTCTGTTCTTATCCTTGTTCACCCCCTTGTGGCCATGATACAAACAGGCTAAGATCCAGGCAGCAAGTAAGGAAGAGAGAAAAGTAAAGAGCTTAGTGGTTAAACTGACCGCTTATCAACACTATAGGCAATAATCAAGGCAAATAAGTCTGCTTGAAATCTGTATGTCAGGGTCTTGGCAGAAAAACAGATGGAATACTTCAAAGGTATGATTGTAAATTATCCCAACTGAAAGAGGTTTCCTACTGATACTGCCCACTGGCTAAGTCCAACTGGAAGTCAGGAGGGAAGGGAACTAAGTTTTTGCAATACTTAGATGGCCAGTCTTCCAGGGTACAAAGCAAGGTGACACGTAGAAGGTATATCTGGCTGTATGAACATAATTAGTTTCTTTTATAAGACATGCATCCAAGGTCAACATTATAGAATATCCCTCTTATATAATGTTGAGTCGAGTATCTGTGCAATTCCTGTAGCCTATCTGGAAAACAGCAGAGATAATAAATTTTACATCACCTGAAAACGTTACTTTTGCTTTTCTTCTCCATCTAATGCCTGAAGAGGTATAAACCTGGCATTGGATACTTTGGTACAAGTGACAGCAGATAAGGGAAGGAAGGGAAGCAGACATGGGACTACAAAGAGCTCATTTGGCATTTGCACCTGGTCCTCTTCCACTCTTTGTCCCACAGGAAAAGTCAACCTTCTGGCTTCTGGCTGGGGTATCAAGATCAGTGATAATCACCATTAGTCAAACATGCATCTAAGAGACCAGAAAAGAAGGCTCAACAAAAATATATATAAAAGGAAAAAAAAAACTTGAGGTGAAGTTATTTTATTTTAGTATATTTGTATGTTTTTTTTATCATTGGAAAAGTAAAATTTTATTTCATGGTTTAGATAGTAGCTAATGGTGGGGAGCATTATAGCACATTATTATCTTTCTACTGTGATTCCAGTAATGCTTATTCTTCCCCTAATTGGGTAAGAAACAAGACGGAAACTGTCTCAGGGCTCAGCTCAACATTCCTGGGGAATGAACATAATGAGCAGAGATTTGTGTTTTAAAATTTGTATGTTGAGGCTTTTAATTTTGGCTGAACACATGGCTTTTCAGTTGCTTGTCACTAATCTTACAATTTAGGTTCAATTCACTGGATGGCAGAAGATGGATTAAAAAGCCTGGTGGGATGTCTTCTGTAGTGGGTCAGCCTTTACACACAAATGAAGGTGGGGGAGGACAGGTCAAAGATATTACATGACTTTGCTAGGGATGCCATAAGAAAACATCATAGATTGGGTTAAACAATAAAGATTCATTTTTTCACCATTTGGCAAGGTGGGCATCCTAGATGAAAATGTTGCAAGGGTTGATTTCTGCCGAGAGCTTTCTTCTTGATTTGCATAAGGCCATTTTTCTCTGTGTGTATTCTCTTTTAATAAGGACACCAGTGTGTTATGGCTTGTGTCTATAAGTCCCCTCAAAACCTCATGTGCTTGGGGCTGGGGATTTAGCTCACATGTACTTATAGGTGGGGCTTTTGGGAGGTGCCTGGATCTAGGGTTTGTGATGCTGGAGTAGAGTATGTTATACTAGGATTAAGGGTGGTGTGGATAATGCAAATCCCAACCCACGTGTGAGTGGCACCAATAAATAGGTTTGTACCCTGGATGAAATATAAATGGATAGAAAGAAGGCAGATTTGCTGCTGCTGCTTGCTGCTTTACTACCTTCTGCCTGCAACATCATGAACTGTTTTTCCTCTGTGATACCCCTCTGCCATGCCACCCTGCTTTGGAACCAAATGACTATGGACTGAAACCTCTACAAACTGTGAACTAAATAAACCTTTCCTCCCTTAACCTGTAGGTGTTGAGTATTTTGTCCCAGCAACAAAAAAGTAAGTCCATATACTGGAATACTTTGAAGCCATAAAAAGAAATGAAGAGGCTCTTTATGTACTGATCAAGGATAGTTTCCAAATTCTATTAAGTAGAAAGAGCAAAGTACAGAATTACATCTGTGTATGCACATAAAAGGTGTGGAAATACATATATGTACAACATAGTTACATTATAGTTGTGTGTAATCATATTAAGTAGTATGTGTTAAGTGTATATATTTTATATTAATGTATCGATTCAAATTATAGAATAAGTGTTATTTACATATATTTATTATGCCAAATAAATATATATTTCTACCTCTTCATGCAATTGGTAATATATATTTTTATCAGTTTTCTTGTAGATTATTAATTGTCTTTGAGAGGGAGAATACTCAGGAAAATGGCAACACTAAGTGCCACTTGAAAACTGGGTGATTGAGGGGTAGAAGTCTTTTCACCAAATTCCTACCTTTTGAATACTGTACCAGGTGACAAAGTCCATCAGGAAAAGAGTACCAGGAACACACTTGTAGTCACACAGACCTTCTCTCTGGATTGGCTATGTTAGCAATCTGAGAGGTATGAGGAACAAAGTAGGGTGAGGAAGTCATCGGTAAGAAAGCATTAATGATCGAAAAGAAAGTTGTTAGAGAACAAGGGAAGGAACTTTGGAAGGAAATACAACCTACTAGGTTGTACCTCCAGCAACCCACCTCTTCCAACCAGCCCCACCTCCCACAAGCCCTGCCTTGTGACCCCATGAGGCTCTGGGGGACATCCCATATTGAAACCATAACAAAAAATAAAGAATTCAAGAGCCAAAAAAAAAAAAAGCAATCATAACAATACCCACACAGATACAGTGTGGCCTTGGGAAAAACATTGTTTCTAATGGCCTCCCAAGGGGCCCTGTATCTATTTGCAACATCACAGACCAAATCTAATGAGGCCTGATCTTTAGTTTTTCAGTCCTGGTTTTTACTTTCTAACTCTTGAATGTGTTATCTGCTCAAAAAGTACATAGATTCTAAAATAGGCAAGGTGGGACTGGGGATTTAGCTCAGTGGTAGAGCACTGGCCTAGTAAGCATGAGGCCCTGAGTTTGATCCCCACACCCTGCTCCCTACAAAAAAAGCCAACAGGCAAGATGAAAAACATTTTCCCACACACTTCCTGAACCTAGATGATCAATTTCCTTGCAAATAAAAGGTTTACCTGGCAAACAAAAAGTATTTTTTTCTTCTGAGCAGCCCTGTTCCTTCCAAAAATCAAATGTGAAGAAATAACCATTTTCAGAAAACAAGGCAAAGTACTCCACTGTGGCAGTTGCTGATGCCAGGCAAAGTGTAGGGGTGGCCCCCACTATCTGTGCTTTTGCCCTTACCAGGGGGTTACAGTACTTGGGTCTCGTATTGTACCTCCAGAAGCTGATTCTAAGGGTGCACAGAGCAAAAACATGCATTGCCCCCAATAATTTCAATGGTGGGGCTGAGGATTTAGCTCAGTGATTAGAGTGCTTGCCTTGTAAGCACAAGGGCCTGAGTTCGATCCCCGGCACCACAAAAAAAAAAAAATAATAATTTCAATGAGGCTCTGTGGTAGATCCCCAAGCAATATTTAGGGCTAACAAAAACTTTGGGCAAGTTACTCCCCTTTCAACTGAGAAATTGAAAGAATTAGAGCAGCTGATCTGCTCTCCGAAATGTAGGCTATAGCTTCAGCAACCAACACTGGTTGCACCCCTCTCCAATGTTGTTATGTTTACTGTAAAGCATTCACAACAGGATAAATGCTGTGAAAATAAAAGGAAGAATCATAATGAATACAACATTAAGCTTTTGAACATGGAGTTGGTAGGTCATAGATAGCAGGACTTATATAATATTCAAAATAATACCTAGGAATGTGAACTTTAGATACTGTTATGATTTAGATATAGGATGTCCTCCAAAAGTCTCAGGGACTCCCAGGCGGGGCTTGTGGAAGGTGGGGCCTGGCTGGAAGAGGACCCGGTAGGTTGTATCCCCCTCTCCAGCCCTTCCCCTTGCTCTCTGCTTCCTGGCTGCCATGTTGAGCAGCGTTCCTCGGCCCAGGCTCTTCAAACATGTTTTCTTGCTTTGAAGTTGGTCAACTATGGACTAAAAATGTGAGCCAAAATAAACTTCTCCTCTTTTAAATTGCTGGAGTCAGGTATTTTTTCTAGTGATGAGAAAGTGATTAAGACAGGTATCTTCACCTTTGGACTCCAGGGTCTAGCACAGAGATAATACATAACCTTATACCTGAGACTCAAGATGATATCAAGAAGTTACAGGACTCTGGCTTTATGGACATTTTTACTATATACATACCTTCTTTTCTTTATTTCCGTTGGTTATACAACCCCTGTCATACAGCACCTATTCTTTCTCAATTTTGACAAGTTTGCTACAAAGGAATCTTAAACCGCTTTCCCATTTAAGCTCCCAGTGCCTTTTCTGAAACACTGAGACAGAGCTATCTGACCTTATGACTCTCAAATTGCAATTCCTAAGACCCCCACATAAAGTCTTTTTACTTTAGCAGTTTCAGTTTGGGCTGCTTGACAACAATGTAATGTCTGATGTCACTGAGCAAAAGCAACCTTGGTTAGCAGTTTGTATTTTTTCAGCTACTTTCTATGTGGAGACAATATCTTCTCACAACACACAAACGAGAGCCTTGTCATCTCACACATCTTGGGGAGTCTCTCTGGAAACCCCCTCCTCCCCACCAGGGCCTTCGCACTGAGCTGCATCCCCAGTCCTTTCTATTTTATTTTATTTTTATTTTGAAAAAGGGTCCCACTAAGTCACTAAATTGTCGAGCATTTGAACATGGAGTTGTGATCGAACTCAAAATCTTCTTGCCTCAGCTTCCCAGAAGTACAGGGATCGCAGTAATTGCACCACCATGGTGGGCAAGTCTTTAAAAACACTCTTTTGGACCTGTTTTCGCATGAAGCCAAGTCTCCTTTGCAGACACTACTTCAGATCCTGGCTCCTTGTAGTCTCATTACTCTTTACTCCATGAGGTCTTCAACTTCTGCGTCAACCACCGCAACACATTTCATCGCCTTCATTTTGGGGCGGGCCCTTCACGCGTACTTGACACACACTCCTACCTCCTCCTGCCAATCCACAACTCCGGAAGTGTGGGGCAGTACTTCCGCTTCACTTCCGCCTCGTTGATCGATTAGTCGAGGCTGATTGGGCCCCGCAGCTCGGTCTTGTATTGGGCGCACCGTAATGACGACATCGGCTGCCGCCCGCGACGGTGGCGGCGGCGGCTGGGAGAGGGGGAGGGCTTCCGGGCCTCCGGTCCTGACTGCTGAGAGCTGCTGTCATGGCGGGCGCTCTGTGGGGCTTCTTTGCCGTTCTGCTGCTGCTGCTATCAGGGGATACTCAGAGCTCGGAGGTGCCCGGGGCTGCTGCCGAGGGAGCGGGAGGGAGTGGGGTCGGCCTGGGAGATCGTTTCAAGATTGAGGGGCGTGCGGTTGTTCCAGGGGTGAAGCCTCAGGACTGGATCTCCGCGGCCCGAGTGCTTGTAGACGGAGAAGAGCACGTCGGCTTTCTTAAGTGAGCATCCTCAGGGCAGCAGGAAAGCGGTTGGGATGGAGGCCCGAGCGAGTTTCAGCAGGAGGGCTAAGTGTCAAAAGGGGCAGCGTCGCTGGCGCCGAGCGCAGGGGCAGGTGCTGCTAACGGTCCAGGTTGGAGACCTTGGGGCCAGTCGGACCCTTCCCCTTCCCCGTCCGACAAGACCCTCGCTCCAAGGCCCGAGTACTGCATTCAGTCTTTTTCAACACCGCGTCGGCCCCCGTGTGGCAGCGACCACTCCTGGGCCCTGGAGACAGGTTGACTTTTTGTCTCTTGCTGGATTTTTTTCCTTTGCATCTCGTTTGGTTTCTCTAGAATCCTGTCGGATTTTGCATTCATTTGAGTCCTTGGTAACTTTGTGTTGTGTAGAAAGATGCTAAACAAGTGGGAATTCTCAAAACCCAAAGGGCTTTCAGTGATGGCATAGACTGGGAGGCTAATGTTACTGTTTCTAAAATTAACGGGCCCAGAAGTCCCTAATCAAAGCACTTTTTGTGTCTTGGGATTGGGATTATTGTTCTTTTTACACTTGAATTTATCGAGAGATTTGCAAAATCGCACTTGTCACTTATTGGAAACTACCATCTACACTGGTTACACGTCTTTCGTTTCTAGCTATTACTAATGAGATTTTATTTTAAAAGAAGGGGTGCATTTGTTAGCCCTCCAGTTTGGCAGCAGCCTGCTTTTCATATGTCTAGGCACAAGTATGAAGTTTTAAGTCTTTCCACCATTGCTTGGAAAGTGAAATAACGAAAGAAAATAGGAAAGGAATTTTTTTTTTTTGGCTGAGTTTGCACACCAGCAAGTGGTGTAGACAACTTAAATGTGAACATTTAAATTTGATGTGCAGATTTGTTCAGATCAGCCAAGTGTCCTCCTGACCAGTCAACCTCAGGTTAATTAAAAACGACAAATTTATAATGGGTATTTTCATGCTGTTTGGCATTAATAATCTGGCATTAGGACAGGGTTTAAAGTTTTCCCCAGTTAATAATGTTTTAATGATAAAACTCTCATTAAGCTTTGAAAAAAACTAGCCTTAATTGACCATTTGACTTCTGCGGTATTCAGTTTTTTTGAAGAGCATTTATTTTTTAATGTTAAAACAACGTATTAGTAATATATTTATTGAAGAAAATAAACTTTCTTTTTGAAAGTTTCAACATGGTAACAAAGCTTAACACACCATACCTTTTTTCAGGTTTTTAAAGAAACGTATGACCTCTTTTTAATACTGAAATACACAATACTTTATAACCTGCCCTTTTCACTTACTATCTGTGGAACAGTTTTTAATACCATTCATGCTCTTAGTACACTATTATTATATATATAGAAAAGTTGACTGATAATATGAGGAATTTATGATGACAGTCCTTTTTTTTAAATAAAAGAAGACAATTATTTGAAGATAGGGAAAGGGAGAAAATGAGAGAGACAGAGAGACAGAGACAGCAGACACGGTGGACAGCTGAGGAGTAGGGAATATTTGCAAGTGAGTAACTCTGGTGACAGTCTTGTTGGAAGAGGGGTATATAATTTGGCTTGTAGCTGTTTTGAATAATGCACAATTTTGACTTATAGTTATGCTTTTTTGGCTAATGGAGATGAGAGGAGTTGAGGCTGAAGACTACTCATGCTGTTTATTACCATCATCACTGTGTACATAAACCATAATTTATTTAACCATCTATTTTCTTTTTCCAAACCTGGGTGTTTTTTTTTTTTTTTTTTGGTGCCGGGGATCGAACTCGGGGCCTTGTGCTTGCAAGGCAAGCACTCTTAACCGCTGAGCTAAATCCCCAGCCTGAAACCTGGGTATTTTATGTGAATAACACTCCCAGGCTTCCAAGCCCTGTTTCAAACCATGCAGGGAGTGATAGAGGGAAATGTCTTTGAGCACAGGCCAGGCACATGTTTGAGGGCTGTCCAACCTCTGTGAGGCTGTCGTGTCCACAGCCTGCAGAAGGGGTATGCAGAATAGGTAGATGCCAAGGGACCAAAAGGAAGAGGAATTAGGAACTGTTGAGTAGTAAGATGCAGGGAGAAAGGGCCTGTGTGTAAGCTGCTGGAAGAAACTGGGGCGCAGGTGAACAACTTCAGTGCCATCAAACAAGAATGTCACCTGCAGAACCTTCTTCCTTCTGGATCACGATCTCCTTTCTTTCTTCTTTCTTTCTTGCAGTCCTCTATTTTTGAACTGTAAATTGTTTTCAGAGTTTTTTTTTTTTTTTGACGTGGTTAGTGTTGTGTACTACAATGTTTTGAAATTTTTATAATAGAAAATCTGAGACATACGGGAAAATATGAGTCTTGGCTACTCACCACAATCTACTGTTTTGTTTCATATCTTCTCTGCAGCTCATTTACTTTTTTCCGTTATATTTTCAAATGGCCTTAAGCTTAACACAGTTTCACTTGTAAAAGTGTTATTATGTGTCTCTAAAAGATAAGGAGTTAAACAAACCACATTGCCATTACAGATTGAGCCAAACAAATAATCCTTTAGTATCATCTAATGCCTAGTCGATTTTTATGTGTCCCCACTTATCTAAAAAAATGCTTTTTTATACTTTGTTCTTTCAAATCAAGATCCAATAGAGAATGCTTTTTTTTTCTTTGAGTCGGGTTCTTGCTACATAGTTCAGGCTGGCCTTGAACTGACTGTGTAGTAGAGGCTGGCCTCAAATTTGCAGCCATCCTTCTGTCTCAGCCTCCTGAATGCTGGGATTACAGGTGTGTTTCACCATGCCTGACTGAAGAGTTATTTTTAAAGTCAAGTTTAAAAAATTTTCATTATAAAATTTGTATTGTCTGTTTAAGTAAAATATTTACCTTAGAATAAAATGTGTATTTGCTTTTTCTTTAGTTCTGTTCAGTTATCAGCTTAGTTTTTCTTTTTTTCTGGACCCAGAATCTTTTTTTTTTTTTTTTTTTGGTACTGCAAATTGAACGCAGGTCCTTTGCACTGAGCCACATCCTCCCCTCTTTTTTAATTTGTAATTTTTTTCATTTTGAGTCAGGATCTCACTAAGTCACTAAACTGCCCAGGCTGGGCTCAACTTATTTCTCCTACCTCGGCCTCTCAGTGTGTTGGGATTACAGACCTATTCCATCATGCCAAGCTTAGAAAAATGTTTTGAAATTGGCTCAGTGGGTTCTATCAAGAAGCAAAAGATGCACTCAAATAAGAATAATTTAAAGATTAACAAAGGGATTAAACAGTACTGTCATGGCGTGGTGTAGGGAAACAACCAGGTTGTTTGTGCAGGACCTTGGGAGCTTACAACCTCACAGCTGTTACCATCTCTAAGGCTCAGGGAGGAGGTGGCAGAGATCTCTGGAAACTTGGAGGGAAGGAAAGGCCGCCATGAGAGGCGCTGTGTCCCTGAACACAGCTAGTCAGAGGTGCCCACTCAGTGAGAAAGCTGAGGCAAAAATACACTAAGCTCATTTTCTTCCTGCATTCTGTGGAGCAAAGGTTGGGCAGCAGGTCAGGAGGACAGGTGGGAGATGTTCACCCCAAGAATAGGTTAACTTGATGGATGTTTACATTTTGATTCTGTTTTGGTTTAATGTGTTCTTTGAAGTAGCAAGGAACACTTTTTCTTTTTACCTTTTGGTAAATATTGTGGGTATAATCAGGATCAATTAATTATTCCTTTAACTATCAAATACTTTAAAGATTTAAGAAGCATTATTTTAACATTATTATAGTAGTAGAGATTTTCTGGCATAGTGGTCCTTTTCAAAATTGTTATCCTGAGACAGACTTTTCCTTTGGAATAACTCTTTCTCATTTTCCAAAGATGTTAATTTTCACCTGCTGAGTGATATCCATTCTTGATAGGGTAGTTTTTCTAAATTCAGCAGGGTTAGAAGAAATCAGTAAGGAAGAGGGGCTGGGGATTTACCTCAGTGGTTAGAGTGTTTGCCTTGCAAGCACAAGGCCCTGAGTTCAATCCCCAGCACCAAAAAAAAAAAAAAAAAGGAAGAAAAGATGAATGGTTTTAAATACATAAACATTTTATACTCCTACACATCCAGAAAAGAAGTAACTAGCGTAGATGAGACTGTTTATAGTAAGTGGAATAAATACTACATAAATCCTTTTTATTGTTTGTAAAGAAGAAAAACCCAACAAAATACAAATTAAAACAGAATCCCCTAACCCCATTCTGGGTATTGGGGATTGAATCCACGGTTTTTTATTGAGCTACATTCCCATCTCCCATTGTTTTTGTTTTGTTTTGTTCTCTTTTTTTTTGTTTTTTGAGATAAGGTCTCTCTTAAATTGCTTAGTTGCCCAGGCTGGACTCGAACTTGCGATCCCCCGGTCTCAACCTCCCAGAGTGCTGGCATTAACAGGCATGCACCACCATGGCATTTTTAATAGTAAGAACTTGTTTAGGGGCTTGGCAAAATTGGGACCCTACTTCTGTAATAATAATATATATTCTTTGTTTCACTTTAATGAATGGGAACTGTGCTCTTGATACCTGTCATCTCTACACATAGAAGCAATAGTTGTACTCCTATGGCAGGATTTTTCTACTACTCTTAAGTGGTCACAAATACTTTCAGAATCCATTTAGTATCATTGTGGAAGACAAAGTGTAGGACAAATCCTGCCGCATTTTTCGTTGCTTTGTGTTTGGGTTTATTTATTTTTGTATTTATTTGGTCAGATGGTTTTAACTTTATGGGGATGGGATTGCTTTGGGAATTAATAGAGGATTTAAAACACGAGGAAAGACTAAGCTCTTGATCAGAGCGACTAAGTAGCTTTTTTCTTCCCCTCCCAGGACAGACGGGAGTTTTGTGGTTCATGATATACCTTCTGGATCTTATGTAGTGGAAGTTATTTCTCCAGCTTACAAGTTTGATCCCGTTCGAGTAGATATTACATCAAAAGGAAAAATGAGGTGAGGGCATCTTATTTAATTTTCACTAAAAGTAAGGGTATTGAATATCTCATTGTGCATTCCTTTCAGAATTTATAGTTAAGGTTGAAATATTTTCTTATCTGAACTGCAATTATTTCTTAAAACATTTAAAATAGCCTTATGTTATTTAGTATGAACTTTGATAACATCATGAAGTTGAACTTCTTCCTGCTCTGGCTTAAAATTTATTTTAAAGCTTATAGTATGATTAGCGAAAGGTAAGTATGATTATAGTATGGTTAGAGAAAGGTAAGGCTATTATAGAAACAAAAGCACTATGAAATTTATACTAGAAATGTGATTTTTAAAAATGGAAATAATTTAACTTTTCAAATAGAAAATATTCATTCATTTTTCTTTTCTTTTTTTTTTTTTGGTGCTGGGAATCAAACTCAGGGCTTTGTGCTTGCTAGGCAAACACTCTAACCACTGAGCTAAATCCCCAGGCCCATCCATTTTTCATTAGAATATTTTGATAATACCTTATTGCTTACTTAATCCTACTTTGATATAGACATTTCTGTAGTTCCTCCTTTCTGGAATGCTTAATGTGCAATGGAAATGCAGTATTTCTAGGGAAAGTTTTAGGTTACATTGTGGAGTTTGTTTCAAAGTGAGGAACTGGATAAAAAGAAAAGATGAAAGCACAATATTTGAGGTTGGCAGAGTAGGAACGTATTACAGAATTTCTAAGTAAATGAACGTGTGTTCTGAAATTGAGGTGAAAGAACTTTGGCCTGATTCAGACTGTAAATTACCTTTTTCTTTTTTGGGTGCTGGAGATTGAACTCAGGGCCTTGTGTTTGCTAAGCAGGAGCTCTACCACTGAGCTAAATCCCCAACCCATCTTGGTCTTCTTATTTGCAAAAGATCTATCTTTGTGTTTTCTATTATTTGTCTTTTCTCATGCTCTCTAATTTATTTATAGTTTGGTTTTTCAGATAAGACAAACTATGTGATCTTTAAGCTCATGTGTCTAATTTATTTCATGAAACATGGTGTCTAGGTGATCAATTTTCTTACAAATAACTGAACCTTGTTATTCTTTATGACAGAGTAGTATTCCATTGTGTAAAAATACCACATTTTCTTTATCCACTCATCTGTTGATGGAAATACAGGCCATTTCTAAGATTTACCAATTGTGATTTTTGCTGCTATAAACATGGGTATTTGTGTATCACTAATATTGATGTCAATATCCTTAGAAGGAAAATAGCTGAACAGTCAAATGGAATTTCTTGTTTCACTTTTTTGAAGAATTTCCATACTGATATCTATAATGGTTTTACTAGTTTACATGCCCACCCACAATGTAGAAGCCCCTCCCCTCCTCCCCCATAGCCTCAGTAGCATTTGTTGTTATCTGATTTCTTGATGATAGCCATTTTTTCTAAAGTAAGATGGAATCTTGCTATTGTTTTAATTTGCATTTCTCTGATGGGCAGAGATGTTGAATGATTTTTCATGTATTTATTGGCCAGTTGTATTTCTTCTGTGAAGTGTCTGTTTATTTCAGTTGCTCATTTTTGGATCTTTTATGAAATCTAATTTTTTTGAGTTCTTTATAAATTCTAGATATTGATTGGTCCTCTATCTGAGGAATAGCAGGCAAATTCTTTTTTCCCATTCTGTAGGTTGTTTGTCTCTTCACTCTGTTGGTTGTTTACTTTCCTGGGCAGAAGCTTTTAAATTTGATATGATCCAGGAGCTGGGGATTTGGCTCAGTGGTTACTGTGCTTTCCTTGCAAACACAAGGCCCTGAGTTTGATCCCCAGCACCAAAAAAAAAAAAAAAAAAAAAAAAAAAGATCCTTTTGTCGATTCTTGGTATTATTTCTTATGCAACTGAGGTTTTGTTCAGAAAGTCTTTACCTGTGTCTTTAAGAGTTTTAGATAACCATATCTTCCAGCAGATGAAGTGTTTCTGTTTTAATATTTAAATCTTCAATTTTTTTGAAATCTTTGATCCATTTTAATTTTAGTTTAGTACATGGTGAGATATACGCATCCAGTTTCAATCTTCTGCATATGGATAGCCGGTTTTCCCAGAACTATTTATTAAAGAGGCTCCTTTTCCTCCAGCATAAGTTTTTCACAATAGCATCAAGAAAAATTAAATACTTAGGAATCAATCAAACAAAGGAAGTGAAAGACCTATATATTGAAAACTGTGGTACTCTGAAAAGAAGATTGGCTGTGTGTGATTGTCCATGCTTGTAATCTCAGCCCTTGGGAGGCTGAGGCAGGAGGACTGCTCAGAGTTTGAGGCTACCCTGGGCTACATAGTGAGTTTAAAGCGAGCCTGAACTACATAGCAAGACTCTGTCTCAAGAAACCAAAAAAAAAAAAAAAAAGAGAGAAAGAGAGTGAAAAGAAAAAGGAGATCAAAGATGATATCAGAAAATAGAAAGATATCCCTTGTTCTTGGATAGGCAGAACAAATATAATGAAAATGGTCAAACTTCCAAAACTGTTGTATAGATTTAATGCAATTCCAATCAAATTACCAATAGAATACCACACAGAATTAGAGAAAACAATCCTAAAATTCATTTGGAACCAGAAGAGACCTAGAATAGAATAGCAAAAGCGATTCTGGGCAGCAAGGGCAAGGTGGTGGCACACATTACAATCCCTGATTTGTAGTTATACTACAAAGCTACCATGATAAAAACAGCATTGTACTGGGAAAAAAAAAACAGACCAAATGATGAATGGAACAGAATAGAGTGAGTTTGTTATTTCTGTGCAGGGATGCTATTGATTTTTGAGTGTTGATTTCTTATCCTGTTATGCTACTGAATTTGGTTATTCTAGGAATCTTCTGGTGGAGTTTTTTTGGTTTTCTATGTAGACTATCATGTCATCAGCGAATAATGGTAATTTTACTTCTTCCTTTCCTATTCACCTTCCTTTTATTTCTTTCTCTTGTCTAATTGCTCTAGCTAATGTTTCCAGAACTATATTGAACAGGAGTGGCGATAGTGGGCATCTTTGTCTTTTTCCTGATTTTAGAGTGAAAGTTTTCAGTTTTTGATCATTTAGTGTGATGTTTGTTGTTGGTTTGTTATGGATAGCTTTTATCAGATTGAGATAAAGAGCTTCTATTCCAATTTTCTATGGAGTTTTTTTTTTTAATCATGAATGGCTGTTAGACGTTTTCAGATAATTTTTTGGCATCTATTGAGATGATCGTGTGGTTTTTTCCCTTTGTTCTGTTAATGTGGTGTATTATGTTTACTGATTTGTGCATGTTGAACCATCCCTGCATCCCTGCGATGAATCCTACTTGGTCATGGTGTATAATTTTTTTGACAGTTTCTGCTTTCTGTTTGCCAGCATCTTATTGAGGATTTTTGCATCTATTTTCGTTAGGGAGATTGGCCTATTGTTCTCTTTTTTTGTTGCATCCTTTTCTGGTTTAGGTATCAGGGTAATGCTTGCTTCCAGGAATGAGTTTGGGAGTATTGCTTCCCTTTCAATTTCATTAAAGAGTTTGAGGAATAGTGACATTAGATCTTCTCTAAATTTCTTGTAGAATTCAGCAGTGAGTCTGTCAGGACCTGGGCTTTTCTTTGTTGGTAGTTTTTAAATTACTTATTCAATTTCGCTGACTGATACTGGGTTATTTAGAATTTTTATGTTTTCATGATTCAGCTTTGGTAATTCATATGTATCTAGGAATCTGTTCGTTTCTTCTGTGTTTTTCGTCTGGTGCCGGTTCTGATACTTTCAAATCCACAGAAGGTTGGGCTGATCTTGGCCTCTCGTTGTGGCATTGGCGCCTGAGTCGTTCAGCCTACAACACTCCGAGTGTTCTTGCTAGCCTGACCACAGCTCCCTGACCCTGGATGTCTCCCACAGTTGTCCCTCGCTATGTAACTGGGATTTCAACATTGGAAGCCCTGAGAAGAAGCCAGCCCACAGCTGCTCTGGGTCCTGGGTTCAGCTGGCTTTTCCCTAAAATAGCGTCTGACCAAGCATCCTCTCCAGGGGCACAGCATTTGCTTGAACTGGAGTCATTCACTAGTTGTTAGCACACAGCATCCCTTGCTCCGTTCCACTGGTGCATTTCTCCCCAGAGGCATCTGGGGTCAACTGCTCTTACTGTGTCTCTATAAATTCGGTCTACCTCCTTCACACTAGAAGCCCAGAGCCAGGGTGAAAGTACAGCTTGCCACTCCTTTTTCTGCACTGAGGTCTGTCTCTTCACCTTGTCTGTGGGCTCCAATTCTCCATTCAGACCCATCCACCTCTCCTCTTCTTTTCTTCCTAAAGTTCTTATTTTCCAGTGTCTAGATTCTGAATCCACTTTTTAAAATTTCTAATTGTATTGATTTGGTCTTTCTTTCTTTCTGTCTCTCTCTCTCTCTCTTTTTTTTTTTTTTGGTGGGTTTGCCTGTGTTATTTATTCTTTGAAAGAACCAGTTATTTGATTCATTGATGCTTTGTACTGCTTTTTAGTCTCAATTTCATTAATTTTCTCTCTGATCTTTATGATTTCCTTCCTTGTAGTAGGTTTGGGTTTGGACTGCTGTTGGTTTTGTAGGACCTTGAGGTGTGTCATTAGGTTATTTATTTGAGCTTGCTCTGTTTTTCTAATGTAAGCGTTGACTGCAATAAAAATTCTTCTTAGGACTGTTTTGATTGTGTCTTATAGGTCCTAGTATGTTGTGCTGGCATTATCATTTGGTTCTAGAACTTTTGTAATTTCTTCCTTGATTTCTTCTATGACCCACTGAGTGTTTTGGAATGTGTTCTTTAGTATTTATGTTTGTGCAGTTTCTGGTTTCTTTTGAGACTGATTTCTAGTTTCACTGTACTATGATCTGATAGAATACATGAGATGATTTCAGTTTTTTTGCATTTACTTAATCAGGCTTTATGGACTAAAATGTGGTCTGTTTTGTAGAATGTTCTATGTCCTGCTGAAAAGAATATACATTCTGTTGTGGTAGGCTAGGACAGTGTAGATACCTATAAGTCCATTTATTTGAAAGTACAGTTGAGCTGTGATATTTCTTTCTTAATTTTTGGTTTAATTGATCTCTTGGTGAAATGGGGTATTGAGGGACACCCATTATGATTGTGTTTGTGTTCATTTGACCTTTTGTGTCCTTAACTGCTTAAGAAGTCTAGTGTGCTGAGTTTTGGTGCATATATATTTGCAAATTTATATCTCTTCATGTCAAATTGTTGGTGTTCCTTTAACTAATATGTAGTGGTCATTTTTGTCTCTTCTGATCAGTTTTAGGTTGATGTTTAGTTTGTCTAAGAATAAAATTGCCACCCTTCTAGCTTTTGGGGTTCTGGTACATGGAATATTGTTTTCTAGCTTTTGAGTTTTAGTCTATGAATTTCTTTTTGGATTAGATGAATCTCTTGAATGCAGCAGATTGTTGGACTTTTTTCTTTAAATTCAGTCTGCCAGTCTGTATCTTTTATTTAGGGAGTTGAGGCCATTTACATTGAGAGTTATTACGGAAAGGTATTGCCTTATTCCTGGAATTACATTTGTTTTCTGTTCTTGACAGCTTTATTTTTCCCTTTTAGTTTAATTACTCACATTACTTGATGTATTCATTCCATCCAACTTTTTGGCTTTGTTGGCTTTATTGTCTCTGTCTAGGATATCCTTAAGTATTTTTTGGAGTGCTGGCTTGGTGTTGAATTTCTCAAGATGTTTTTTTCTGTGGAATGTCTTTATTTTTCCATCAGCCTTTTTTTGGGAGGGTGTACTGGAGATCGAACTCAGGGCCTTGTGCTTGCTAGGCAAGCTCTCTACTACTTAAGCTAAATCCCCAACCGCTCCATCAACTTTTAAAGATAATTTTGCAGGAGATATTAGTCTGGGTTGGAATTTGTTTTCTTTTGGGGCTTAAAACGCTTGACTCCAAGGTCTCCTGGCTTTTAAAGTTTGTGTTGAAAAGTGCGTGATTATAACGGGTTTATCTTTATAAGGGATTCACTGCTTTTCTCTAACAGATTTTGAGAATCTGTCCATTTGGAATTCCGGGACTTTGTGAAGTGTCATGATGATCTTTTTTCATCATAGTTATTTGGCATTCTGTAAACCTCACTTACCTGTATTTTGGACTTGAAAAGTTTTCTGCTATGATTTCTGTAAAGAGATTTTTTTTAATTCCATGTGCTGTCTTATAATTTTTCTCCTAATCCAGTTAGCCTTGGGTAAGTCTTCTTAGTGTTGCATAGTATCTGTTGGATGAATTTGTTTTGATTTGTATTAAGGTTTTCTCTGAGTATGTCATCATGCGATAGCATTTGGTCCTTCGTTAGTGAAACCCGGTCTTTACATTGGTCATTTCTGCTGTTTATGAATTCAATAGAATCTTTATCTATGGGATTTCTGCTTGGCACCTTTTCTTGGCATCTGTTTCTTTAGGAAATTTGGTCAACTCTTGTAATTTTTTTATTTGTTTGTTCCATAACCAAATCGGTCACTTTGCTAGTTCTGTCTTTCAGGTTATGTCATCTTTGAGCTTGTTTAGTTTCTTTGCTTCTCTAATCATAGAACTCAATTATCTGGTGTTGATTTCCATTCCATTGGTGCCCATTAGGGTTTTTCTGGGGGGTGGTGAGGTTGGAGGTCAAATAGAATGAAAAGAATTTGTTGTTGGTATAACCTTTAGTTAGGTTCTGTTTTCCAGTGATCCGTTCTTGGCTGTATTCACTTAAACCTGTTCAGTTTAATTGGATTCAAGCCTATTACTGTGTTGTTAGGAGAGAATTTCTTCTGGTTATAAGATCAACAGATCCAACCATACATGATTCATACATATTAAAACTTGTTTTTATACTTTCACCCTCTTATCAGTGCCCCTTACAGTCTATACTGCGATGGTGTACCTTTTAGAGCTTTCACTGATACAAGCTGCCTGCTGCGGCGCATGTGCAGTTCGCCACCAGTGGTCTATACTGTACTGTTTTTGCCAGTTAGTCTGCGATATAGAGGGAGAAGAAAAAGGAAGAGGAAGGGGGAAAGGAAGGGCATAAGTCAGTAGGAGGAGAGGGAGGTAAGAGAGATGTTAATATTTAAAAAAAAATAGAGGAGTAGACTCTGTTGGAGGTATTTTATAGTTGGAATAAAGGGAGGTGTTGAGGGGTTCAGGAAGGCTGTGTGGTTGTTGATATATTTGTGATTAGTTTTTTTGACTACTCTAAGCACAATTCTATTAAGGGTTACCCTAATGTGACCATGAACAGTACATACAAGTTAAAACACTGGTCTATTTTTATTCTCTTTTGTACGTACACAGGCATTTTTTTTTCTGCTGTATATACATTTCATGAAAGGTGGAAAAGTGAGGGAAGACAGGAGATAAGGTAAAATAAGGAAGAACAAAGAGAATAGAAGGAGGAAGGAAGGTTAAAAGGAGGAAGGAAAGATTGAGAAAGCAGTGTAAAGAGCGTAAAGGAAAAAAACTTGAAAAAAAATTGAAAAAGTGAAAAAGCTTACATAGAAGCAGAATTGAAGAAAAGAAAAAAAGAGAAAGAGAGGGCAAAAAAGAAAACAACAGAGAGAACCCAGAATAAACACACAAGCAAGAAAAGGCAGAAATGCCGCCGCGTGACCGCTGTGTCATGCAGCCAGAGTCAGCACAGCCCCTTCCTTCTGTAGTCACAGTCTGTTTGCAGGCAGCCAGCCGCCCTCCCCCCTGCCTGCCCAGGAGTGGGGATGGCTGTCAGTCTCTGAGCCCGCTCCTCGCTACAGGCTGTGCTTTGGACGTGGTTAACTGCAGTCCTCTGTCTCTGTCTCAAGATCAGCCACCTCTGTTACCTTGGGAAGAGGAAGATGTGAAATAGTTTGCCTGACACCAGGCTGTTCATCACCTCTGTCAATGACCTGTCACTTCTGCTCCCCTCCTGCCAGGTAGATCCTGCATTCCTCTCCATGTTCTTGCTCTGGGGGTTTAGGCCTAGTATATTGCCAAAAGCTCTCTGCCCCAGCTGACCCCTCTGTCTTGGTTCTTCACACTCAGATCCCAAACCACTGCTGACTCAAGAGCTGTGCTCTCGAGCCTGCAGAACTCGGCCCAGTCCCCGTGCTGGCCTGAGGGCCTTCTTTTCCCATGTGGGTTGGTGGGCATTGATTAGGGTTTCCCCAGACTTGTATCTTTCCAGTCTTTGGAGAAGCAGCAGGAAAAATGCCCACTCTGGACTGACTGTTTTCAGTCTCTCTCCCTCCTTTATGTCTCCAGGGACATGATCTGTAGGTCCTTGCCCAGGGACTCAATGCAGCCTTCAGTTCATGGTGTTCAGCCTGTCCCTGCCTAGGGCAGGGGCAGTAGGTAGGATTCTGCTGCAATGCAGTGTTCCCTGGTGTTTGGGAGGATGATGGGTTGGGATGGCCTGTTTCTGTGCTACTGTCTTTCATTTTTTTTATGTTGAAGTTAGTGTCTTCCCTGGGGGACTGCAGTTTATTCTCATACTGGGTTTCCTCTTTCAGATGAGAGGGAGGGTATGTAGAGAGTCCCAGGAGTCTGGCTCTGCAGTGCTGGCTCCTTCCCTCAGCCTGTTAGGGACAGTCCCAAAATGGCAGGGTCCCTATGTGAAGGGTGCAGGGTGGAGACACCCCTTCCCCTTTTCAACAGCCCAGATATTTTGCTCGATCTAGAGGATTTGTGTTTCAGATTTTCCATTTCTGGGTGTGATCACCTCTCCTATGTCAGAGTACCTATATTTTTCAGTGATTCTTCTCTGAGTATCTCCAAAGTACCCCCTTCTCTAATTAGCCACGTTGGAATCTTATTTTAATAATTAGGAATAGGACAGAGTAGTGAACAATGTAGGATTCATGTACGGTCTCTCTCTCTCTCTCTCTTTCTCTCTTGTAATGCCGAGGATCGAATCCAGGTCCTCAGTGATGCCAGCTCCAAGATCCTAATATTTTAACCAATATTTTATAAACACGTTTGGTAAATTAGCCTCAAATGATTATGAATCTTCCTTTTGTGATACTTGAATGAGAAATCTTAGAAATGTTAGATAAAATATGACCAACATTTCCTTTTAAAATATAGCTGTACTTGGTGTGGTGACACACACCTCTCCTAGTTACTTAGGTCTCTGGGACAGTAGGATTACAAGTTTGAGGCCAACCTGGGCAACTTAGCAAGACCTTGTCTCAAAATAAAATATTTTAAAAAGATTGGGGGTGTAGGGGCTGGGGATTTAGCTCAGTGGTTAGAGTGCTTGCCTTGCAAACACAAGGCCCTGAGTTCGATCCCCAGCACACACACAAAAAAAGAAAAAGAAAAAAAGATTGGGGGTGTAGCTCAGTAGTGGAGCACCTACCTAGCATGTATAAGGTCCTGGGATTAAATGCCCAATACTGGGGGAAAAAAACAACCTTGCCCCAAAGTAAGGGAAATCTGTAGGGGATAAACTATAAACACTTCCCTAGCTGGAGGTTTTGCTATTCCCTAACCAAAAGACTTAGATTTTATTAGCTGTGTGCAGATAGAAAGCAAACCTTGATTAGAATTAAATCTTAAGACTCAATTCCCCTATTGATCATTGGTGCTAAACTCCAAAAGGCCAGACTCCCAATCTGACATTGGCTATTAGGGAAAAATGTCTCCTCTGAAAACTAATATTTGCAGTCCTACCCTCATTGAAATCTGGAGTAATGAGTTTATTAATTCTTGCAAAATTCAGGGACTTCCAAACTGAGTAGTTTACAAGATGATCCCTGGTTATAACCTCTGGATTACTGGCAGAGACAATGCATAAACTCTTTAGAACAAAATACTCTAGTATCTATTTACTTAAGTAGATAAAGTCTACTTACCTTACAAAGTAACCAAGCAAAAAAAAAATCTACATTGACTCAGCAGTGAGCTAGACCTTCAAGAAGGTAAGGTGGTAGAATTATTGGATGTGGACTATAAAATAGTTTAAAGAAGTAAAACTTACTGCCATAAGAAATGATATACCAAAATAGGCAACAGATACTTGAAAAGACAGTAGTAAGAAAGAACTACAATAAATGTAGGCATTATAATAGAAAACACATTGGATATGTTAAGCAACTGAACAAAAGTTTGACAAACTGGAAGATAAATTAGAAAAAGTTGCCTAGAATCCAATATAACTCGTAGCTTTATCTCTATGTCTAAGTAAGTGGACAGTGGAAGTAGGAAAGGCAATTTGTAGAAGTAAATGGATTATGTGTGAACCTGGGTGAGGATTTTGACCTTATTAGCACATCTCTAGTGAAAATGAGATGTTACTAGTGCACAATTACAGTGCTTTCTTGAGTCAAATATTTCCTGCAAGATGGTCTTAAAAATTGGGTACATCCAGGGCTGGGGGTTAGGCTCAGTGGTTAGAGTGCTTGCCTGGAAGCACAAGGTCCTGAGTTCGATACCCAGCACCAAAAAAAAAAAAAAAAAAAAAAGGGTGGATCCAATAATGTATGTCTTTGGCCTAAAAAAAAAATCCAGTAGTTTTTGTATGTTTATAATAAATTTGTTACAAAATATAACCAAAGGACTTTAGAACTGAAGGATTCTAAATGAACTTTTGATATAAGTAGAATTTAAAGAACTTACCTAACCCCATAGGCACAGGTAGTGACAGAGTCACAGCTAGAAGATTCCAAGTCTAATGTTCTCTCTCAGCATGTTTTAAACATGCAGATAAAGGTACTTCGATCAGATTTTCAAGATCAAAAGTTTCGATGCCAAAACATTTTGGAAAAAGCTAAAGATAAATATAAAGTATTGCTAATATAAGCAATTCTTTTAACTATGTTTGTAATAGATTTACTGACATTTTTTCTCATCTTTCTTTATCAGAGCAAGATATGTGAATTACATCAAAACATCAGAAGTAGTCAGGCTGCCCTATCCTCTCCAGATGAAATCTTCAGGTCCACCTTCTTACTTTATTAAAAGGGAATCGTGGGGCTGGACAGACTTTCTGATGAACCCAATGGTATGTATCAAGCTAAGATAAAGCAGTTTCCTAATCCCTAATTTGATGCCAGGCATTAAAAGTGTCAAACTCCTGTGAAATGGAAAACTGGAGTCAGACTTTAGGAGGAAGGGATTATTGTGAGTAATGTGTGAATTCCAGAAAAATCGTGGCCTTGGGAATGAGAAGAATAAAGTAATAATGGCTCTGGAGATTTGACATTGCAATATGCAATGAAAATTGAGTATATACCTATGGTGAATTATTTTAAAATGTAAAAAAAAAGAGATTTTAAAATGGAAATAGGATGAAAGAATGTAGTAAGTCACATACAGAACTATCCTATTCTATACTTACATATTAGCGTATTCATAAATATACCATCATTTATTAACCAACCTCTGCTGATGGTACAAATAAAGTTTTCTTTCTACTTTTGAAATGTGTGTAGTGAACAGAGAAGTTATTCTGCGGTAAATTAAGTAACTGGTATTATCAAGAAACAGATGTTCTACTACTAATAATAAAACTAATAGGCTATATTCTTTAGAAACAAATTGACCTGTTTTGAAAGTTGAATTCCTTTTTTTTTTTTCATTTTTTCTTTTTTGTGGGGGAGTGGGTTGAGACAAGGTCTCACCGTGTAGCCCAGATTGGCCTTGAACTCGAAGCAATCCTCCTGCCTCAAAGTGCTGGGATTATAGGCATGCGCCACCATGCCCAGCTTGAAAGTTGAAGTATAATTTTAGACTTGTCTTAAGTTTTTCATGTAGGGGGATCCTGGGAATCAAACCCAGAAATGCTTTACCACTGAGCTACATCCATTGTCCTTTTCATGTTTTTATTTTGAGACAGGTCTCATAAGTTGCCCAGTAGGGCTGGGGATCTAGCTCAGTGGTTAGAGTGCTTGCCTAGTAAGTGCAAGGCCCTGAGTTCAATCCCCAGCACAAAAAAAAAAGGTGCCCAGGCAAGACTTGAACTTTCAATCCTCCTGCCTCCTCCCTCAGTCCTGGGATTACAGATGTGTACTACTGTGCTTAGTTAGAATTCTCTTTACATTTTAGCTGATTACAGCAGCACACAGCTGTAATCTTAGCACTCGGGAGACTGAGGCAGGAAGGTTGCCATGAGTTCGAGGCTATCTTGGGCCTACATAGTGAGAATCTGTCTCAGCCCCTGACCCATTGTCTTAAGATTTGATCATATTCCTTGCTAATAGCTATTTAGATCACAAACAGGACTATTCAGGGTGCTGGGCAGCCTAAACTAGTTGACTAGTACTATATTGCAGGCTCTAGAGGATGTATGTTAATAAGAGGTGTTTTCTCTAGGAACCACACAGTCATTAGGAAAGAGCAGCTCAGCTGGCCATTGGGATCGCCAGTTGTAATGCCAGATCGAAGAGGGAAGAAAATTAATAGATAGGTCCATTTGCAAACTGTTTATGTTAAGTAAAACTGTAAACTGCACAAAGATAGTTGGGTGGCACAAATAATAAGCGAGATGTTGTTGAAGCCCAGCACACTCAGGATAGACTCTTCTACTCTGTGCACGGTCAGATGGCACCTTGCTGTCATCAGCACCAGTTAAGAAGAACTGAGGTGATTGCTGCAAGTTCTGTGTACACATTGAAATTTTAATTTCACCATTGGTTGTTAAATGCAGTTTTTGCTTTATAAACGATAGGGGAGAAGATTTCTGATTTTCTTTTTCTTCGACAGGTTATGATGATGGTTCTTCCATTATTGATATTTGTGCTTCTGCCCAAAGTTGTCAACACAAGTGACCCTGACATGAGGCGGGTAAGGTGCTTGCCCAGCTGTGGGTTTTGATCCATGTTCTGGTGATTGGTCTTTACCATTGTGGCCAGATGGCTTTTTTTCACCTCAACTAGTTCTGATACAAAATTCATCTAAGAGTTTGTAAAACACAGTGTTATATTCCTGCATTTAATTAGCTGTTTCCATTTGGCAGAATAAATTCAGCTGGTTTTGCCTGGGAAAGGGCCATGTCTTTTTCATATAGCTAAAACATTCTACTTAGCTGTAGGCTTTTTGTGTGCCTCACTTGTTAAGTAGTTGAAATACATAATCCTGATATACCTAATCCTAAAGATATCTCGCAAATTATTGCTTCTTTAGTATATCTTTACTTAATAAAACCCTCTTCAGGGTACATACTATGTTTATATGTTCAGACACAAAAAAGAAATTCAGGTAGACCAAGGAGGATAGACAGAATAGCAGCAATCAAACTCTAACACAAAACCATCTGATTTTGCAAAGGGGAAAAGTACCACTAAATAGGATGCTTCAAGTTCAGTGATACCACTTTGTCTCTTTAAATATTGGCTTCTATATAAAATCTTCATTTTAAAAAAAATCATTCTTCATTCTTGTATCCAACAACCACCAACAAATTTAAGAGAAGGTTTCGCTCTGTAATTCAGACTGGCCTTGAACTCTCATTATGTAGTCCAGGCTGGCCTCAGACTTGTGGCAATTCTCCTGCCTCAGCCTCCCGAGTGCTACAATTACATGCAGCACCCAACTTGTTTTTAGTATTTTGATGTGGTGTTGTCTTATTCATTCCTGACTCCAGACTCTGGGGATACAAAAATGAATTATAAGCTATCTCATCAACAAGCTTATAATCCAGATAAATGTAAGACATGGAGTTGATTTACAAAATATTCTCTTGCCGGGCCGGGGATTTAGCTCAGTGGTTAGAGTGCTTGCCTAGCAAGCAGAAGGCCCTAAGTTCGATTCCCAGCACCACAAAAAAACCAAAAAAACAAAAACAAAATATTCTCTTGCAATCAGGGATTTTGTGGTTTTCTTTCTTTTTTTTTTTTAAGGGAAAATAAGAAATAATATAAAATGAATAAAAATATGTTTGCTAAGATAATGGTGATTAAGTTCTGTAGAATGTGAGGCATCTATTTTATATGTGGAATGGCAGAAAAACTTTATGGAAAAATGGTTTATGAAGTTTCATATGTTTCATTGCTAAATTTTGGCATCATTTCTTCAGTGTTGGTCACAAAGTAATCCATCTTCTGCAATCCTGGTCTCTTTGAAACTGATGATCTCCGTAGCATCAGTAGAAAGAAGTGTCAGAAGTTACCTTTGATTAAAAAGTTCATTATTGCCAAAATGCTTTGTACATTACAGACATTATAAAAAGTCATTGATCCAAGAATTTAGAATGGGGCAGATTCAAGCCAGGCATGATGGCACACACTAGTCATCCCAGCACTCTGAGAGGCTGAGGCAGAAAGATTACAAGTTCAACCCAGCCTCAGCCACTTCATGAGACCTTGTCTCTAAATTAAAAATTTTAAAAATGAGCTGGGGTTATAGCTCAGTGTGGAGAACCTGGGTTCAACCCCCAGTACTGAAAAAAAAGATTGATGATGTATTTTGGTAGAGACTCAAGACCTATTACCGTATATGTTTAATTATGGATTATAAGGCATGTTAACATACTTATAATTTTTCCTTTCTTGGCCTTGTTTGTAAGAGTATCTTCTCCTTTCATATTTATGAATAAATTCTCCCGTTGGGGAAAAAAGTCTAAACTAATACTCTTTTTAACAGTTCCCCATCTGAAATGGTGGATAATATAGTAATGTTTTTTCATTTCTGAACCAAAGTAAAATTTAAGTAGTTTTAGAAAGTTACATAAGATTTAAATGAAACAGACATGACACTGATATTGCATTAATATTGAGAAGTGCTTTATAATTGTTAGTTCAATAAGGAGGAGGACAAACACTCAAAAGTGCTAAGTCCTTGTCCTGTCGTGCCTGTGACTGGTTTGTAACACTTCGTTGCTTGCTTTGGATGCTGTTGTTGACGTCACTCAAGCCACAGAGAATTCAGGGATTTACAACTGAAACTTAGGAATCAAGTGTTGGAAATACTGCAGTTTCTTCCAAACTTTCCTGATACTTTGGTATATTTGGTTAAAGTTTGATGTTCTGATTATATGCATCTAAAGAAAGATGAGCTTAAAAAATATACATTAAGATAACAAGAAAGTGTAACAATCAGAAAACTAAGATAGAAGTATGATCAGCTATATCCATTATCAGAAAAAAGTGTCCTTTATTAAAACATAAACTGAATCAAACCTTAGGCCAGCATTTATTAGACATTTGCTAAGAATCAACATGTCTAATGGTGTAAGGGAGCTACAGAACCAGTAGCCCATAGTTACTAATGATATTTAGGTAAAGTACTTTTTAATTAATTTATTTATTTATGTAGCACTGGAGCTCAAACCCAGAACCTCACACGTGCTAGCTCCACACTGAGCCCTACTGCCATCCCCAGTAAAATACTTTTGGGTGTGACATTGTGTTTTTACTCAGGACCACTGAGTTTTCCTTGTTCTCTTCCTTTTCTTCTTTAGTAGGACATGTTAGGATTAAATGACTGGAAGGATTCTAGCACCTTTCATATCTTGTGCTTTTTCTCTCTGCAGGAGATGGAGCAGTCCATGAACATGCTGAATTCCAACCATGAATTGCCTGATGTTTCTGAGTTCATGACAAGACTCTTTTCTTCAAAGTCATCTGGCAAATCTAGCAGTGGCAGCAGTAAAACAGGCAAAAGTGGGGCTGGCAAGAGAAGGTAGTCGGGCGGTCCATAGCTGGCATTTGCACACACATGGCAACACTGGGTGGCATCCAAGTCTTGAGGGAAAACTGTGTGAAGTAACTACTGTAAACTTGAGTCATCCTGAAGTTGATCTCTTACAACTGTTGTATATGTTAACTTTTTAACACGTTTTGTACTTGGTACATAAGGAAACCCAGGTTTCAACCTTTGTCTGTATGAGGTCAATATTGATGTCACTGAATTAATTACAGTGTCCTATAGAAAATGACATTAATAAATTATATGAAGTACTATACATTATGTATATTAAAAGAAGTCTTAATCCAGAGATCAAATTATCTTCTGTCATTTTTTCACTTGTTTCTTTTTTCCATGACAGTTTTCTTCTATCTTTCATTATCTGAGGCTTGAAATGAACTTTCCTATTTAAACAAAAGTGGTTGTCATTTTTAGGGCAGCATTCCCGATGTTTTTTCTTATGTGACTATACCTTTGAAATTCTCAGCGCATTTGCCCTGCTGTGTAACATTCTCTGATATGGGAGATCGAACCACATGTTCCCGATGTAGGTATAACTTTCATTATTATAGTTAGCGTCAGAATATGAATGTGTGAATCAGAATAGAGCCTGTTATTTTTTAAATTCTGATTACCACCTATGGTATTCATTTTACAATTATTATATACCAACTGTTTGCTATGATCTACAGTAGAATACAAAGATGAATAATATCCACACACCTATCTCAGTAGAGCCGATCATATAAGGTGGGAGAGAAATAATTACAGAGAACAAATGGCCAGGGGAAGGATGGGCAGCAGTAGGAAAGCCTTCTAGAGTCTAAGGTTAGAAAATCAGCTGTGTTGTCATATTGGTGGTATAGCACAGGCAGCTTTTAAATCCCGATTCTCTCTCATTATTGATTCTCAGAGTTGCTGCGGTATAAATTACTACTTTCCAATCAGTAAGTTACAAAAATTTTATACCTTCCCCTTTTGGGTTATTTTAATTAAAGAAACTCTTAAGTCACTGTATTCTAGCAGAGGTCTCCTATTTTCTCCTGTGATAACTCCTCTATTCCTTTCTTAAAATTACTACATTGTCAAAAAAAACCCAGCAAAAATCATGTTGGTTCCAAACTACTTTCTATTTTGTATTAGGTACATTGCTCATTTTGAAATGAGGTATGCAGTTTTCCTTTTAAAGAAATAATTTCTAGGGGCTGGGAGTAGCTTAGTGTTCGAATACATACGAAGCACACACAAAGTCTTGAGTTCAGTCTCAAACACACATACACACACACAAAGAAAATTCTGAAGCAGAACATTTAATTAGCTGTATCTCTGTTTGTATTGTATACACTAATGCCACCAAACTGGTTGAACTATGAATGTTTAGGTGAATTAACTGGTTAATGGTTTTTAGAATAGTCATTTACTGAAAATAAGGTGTTAGAACATTAGCTGAATGCCATGCATTTGGCTAGCTTTCTAATTTTTACCTGGAAGTAGTATTCTAAATTTTACTTAAATATTAAGTGGGAAAATGTGACATTCTACCTTGTAATTCAAAAGAGACAATAGAATAAGTTTTAATTGCGTGACTAGAAAGCTTTTAAAAAAATTTATAATTTGGATAGTCAAAATTTGCACATGGAATACATAAATACTAAGTGATTAAAATACACCCCTAGGAAATTACTATTTCACATGCCAATTAAGAAGCTAGTTATTTTGCATAGATTCTAAAAGCAAGTGAATGTAATACTATGTGTATTTCTTACCTTGTCACAAAGTGCTGTCAATTGTGTATGGGGAGTGGCTCTTGAAGGACTTGAAAGAAAGGTACAGCTGGGCACTTCCAGAGAGAGGTGAGTAACTGGGAAGGAGGGCAGATGCCGCCTGGGTGCATGCAAGCCTGTGTCCATCTTATCTTCTGGAGGACTCCACCTTGTTTTAGGACACGTCATAAAGGAGAGCCCTGTGTATGGAGTTCCAGGATGCTTCGGCCAACAAGGAAGAATTCAGCGTAGATTGGGGGCAGGCCAATTTAGGTTTGAATCTTGAAACCGTAGCTATGGCCAATGAACATTAATAAAGCAAAATGGGGCTAAGGGCAGAGCTCACATGTGAAGTATGTGCTGAGCTCAATCTCCAGCACAATAATAACAATAAAAGTAAAACATTTTTTTTTTTTTTTTGGTGCTAGGGCTTGAACTCGGGTCCTTGTGGTTGCAAGGCAAGCACTTTAACCGCTGAGCTAAATCCCCAGCCCCAAAAGTAAAACATTTTGTACAATTATAAAGCTCCTTTCCTCAGCCTCATTTCAACTGAGTTCAGCTGAAGCCTAGAAGTTACTCAGGTTTTCATACTCACTATACACTTTCTTAATATTACCTCCAGTACACCTAAAAGAGATTTGATTGGTATAGACAAATCATAGAATGTGGAGGTGATATAGCAGATAGGGCGTGGCAAAGCTGGCTGGTGAAATAAGCAGGATGTGTCAATTACAAGACTCCAGGGGAGTGCTAGATAACTCAGGAATTTCTCTTGAGCTCCCATGAGGTCTGGACCGTATAAAAGACACCAAGAGGAGCTTACTGTCGTGACCTCCCACAATAGCTGGTCCTGGGTCTCCCAGACCCAGGCTTTACTTTTCGTGTTACTTTCTATTCTTCTCTTTCTCTGTTAGGTCCCTTTGTATGCTCTGCAGAGCTAGTTCTTCCCTCACCTCTTCACCCTTCATTTTAAAATAAACTTTTGGCATCATTTGTAGTGCGTCTCATCCAGTTTCTTGTTTGAGGCAATAAGGAGCTGGGGCACTTTTGTTTGGCAAGCCATTTTCAAAGTAACTATCCAACAACAGAGAACTCCTTATACAGATCTGCACCTGTCCGGGACTGGTTGTGGTCACCTGGCCATAGTTACCTGGCCATAACTGGTACTGATAACAAGCCTTTGGCAAACCGTGGTATTTGAAATTCATTGCTCGAAAGCCTAGAGTCTTAATAGAAATGTCAGAGTCCCAGGAATTTAGAGAGAATATGTTAACTGGAAGAAAAGCAAGCTTTCTCTTCCCTCCTGCCTTACCCCCTGCCCACCTTTGGCCCAGCTTTGAATCCTTAAATGATAGCCCAGCAGAGGCCAGTGGCTTCAAGACAGCTTCTCTTTCTCTCCATCCTCTCTGGAGCTGATGGGGGTTGTTTGCAAAGACCTCCTGGTAGTCTCTCAGCCCTCTGACTCTAAACTAGCCCCTCCCTCCTGGAGACCTTTTCTGTCCTCATTGCTTCAGGTTGTATGTCTGTGAATAAGTATGACTACATGTATATGATTTTGAAGATGTCCTTGCAGAACTCTATGGATGACTCCAATTTCTGTGGTCTTACTGGACCTCTGCTCCTCTTTTGGGAACTGGATTGTGGAACAGGAAAGTTAGGTATATCTAAACAGTGCAAATCTTCTTTCTGAAAAACATAGTACTTGGGCATGGAGCCCACTAACTAGGACCCAAACTGGGGGGACAAAAGGAGGTGACTGTGCTCTGCTGCTGTGTGCTGGTGGGAACTTCTTAGTAAAATGTTGGCTGTAATCCATATGTATCCTGTCACTTTTCACTCACTCTCTTCAGACACGTGAGGGTCCTGCCCTTTACACTCAGGCTTTGGCGCTAGTTTCCTTTCTATGCCAAAGAGCAGGAAAAAAGAGCCCCAGAGAAGGGAAACATCTGTGTTCAGGAAGGAGCGGGAACTTCTGCCACCACTGGTGTGACTTTCTGTGTAAAGCAGTGGTTCCAGCCATCATTCTGTTTTTTCTGAAGGCAGGGACAGTGTTCTAGTCCCCTATCTGCTCCCAACATTTCTGCATAGAACCATGATTATTTGCTGAACAAATGAATAACCAAATATAGGAGTAATCAGGTTGCCTGGGTGGTGATTCTTGGTTTTTTGTTGTTGTTTTGTTTTTTGTGTGTGTACGTGTGTGTGTGTGGTTTTTTGAGACAGGGTCTCTCTGTGTAGTCCAGACTGGTGGTGAACTCACTACGTAGACTAGGCTGGCCTTGAACTCAATGGTGATCCTGCTGCCTCAGCCTCCCAAGTGCTAGGACTACAGGCATGCGCCACTATGCCCAGCTTGGGTGGCAATTCTTTTATCTGAAAACATGGTGAAGGAAAGAGAACGGAGAGGTTTGAGGCATTTGGAGAAGGACTCCAGTGACGAGGAAAGAGAAAACATGATTATAGGTAAAAATGAAACAAGGGTTACTGATTTCAAATAGAAACTATTCACTCTAGGGATAAAAACTGTAGAGCTTTTATTACAACTTTTAAGAAATTGGCCAGAATCCCAGTCCATTTGTCCTGGTTATAGAAAATAAACAGCCTAAAGTCTTGATTTTACTTTACTTTGAGATTTAAACCCACAGGACCCCAGAAAGGTGAAGCTGGGAGTTTAGAAAGGACAGTTCCCTTGGAGGAGTTCTGAGTTGGGCCCTCAGCTCAGCCAAGATGTGTGGGCCTTCAGCCTCCATTGGTGCTCCTTGCATGTATAGGAGGAGCTTGGGAAATCTAGCTCCTATCTTTAGTGTCCTAGAGATTTTTTGGCCAGGAGACCTGAGACAGCACATTTGAAAAATACATGATAACTGTCCTAGTCGAGACTGCCTTGTTCTGTCAGGTCTCTGCGATGGAGCTGAGGACACTGCATCAATACTGTCTTCTCAGTATTGATCCTAAAATCCTTTTCATTCTATACTACCCAGAATTGGTCTAAAGGTTGTTCATCTATAAAATAGGAAAATAGCCAGGTGTGGTGGCATATGCCTATAATCCCAGCATTTCGGAGGCTGAGGCAGGAGAAGTGCCATGAGTTCAAGGCCAGCCAGACTTACACAGTGAGACCCTGTCTCAAAAAAAAAAAAAGGAAAATGTTTCCTTGCTTAGCTATTTTATGGGTTGAATTCTCCCCCTGACAACAGCTGTGTTAGAATCCTAACTCTCAGTACCTCAGAATGTGACTTTATTCAGAAATAGGGTCTTTAGAGTGTTAATTAAGGTAAAATTTAGGCGGGCCCCAACCTAAAATGACTGCTATCCTTATAAAGGGGGAAAATTTGGATACAGAGACAGCTATAGAAGGAAGACAATGTGAAGAAGCACATGAAATAGATGGCCATCTAAAAACTAAAGAACACCTGAGATTACTGGTGCCAGGAGGAGGCCTCCAATGGAACCTGCCTGGGGCCTGGCTCTACTAACTCCCAGTTTCAGACCTCCGGCCTCCAGAACTGTGAGACAGTGAGTTTTGTTCTAAGGTCCTTAGTTTTTGGAATTGTTACTTTAACCCTAGGAAACTAATACAGTTATTTTTAAAACATGATTTTATAGGTATCTAAAAAAATATCCTTCGAGATAGTAATTTCTTCTTCTCAAAAGTCCTAAGGGCAATAATCCTTGTAGATGAAGCTGTACTGAGTGTATCTAACAGAGACAGAAGACAGATGTGACTTTTAATTTACATTTAGTTCCAGACAGGAGCTCTCCACATTACTTGAATGCTTATGATTTTGTACTTTGAAGAGTTTGAAAGGCCAGATACTTTCTGTGTGAGGATTGCCAAACAGCATTTAGCAGCTCTGTGAATTTAAAAAATTGTGTGTTTGTACATTGAAAAAAAAGACTACAAGGATAGATGCTAAGATATCTGGCAGATATCTCTGGTTGGTAGAATTACTGGTAATATTTTTGTTATTCGTGCATTTGTTTTAGTACATTACTCATTATAAAATATATTCTAGTGAATACAAAACAAAACCTAGGATCACATAGTATCATTTTTATTTTTTGAGGCAGGGTATTGCCATGTGGCCAGGCTGGTCTCGAACTCTTGGGCTCAAAACGATACTCCTGCCTCAGGCTCTAGAGTGGGGCTGGGACTTTAGGTTCATGCTACCACTAGTATCTTTTTCTCAGTTGAAGACTTTATTTTGCTAACTTTTCCATAGGTCCTACCTTCTTGGTACCAAAGGACTTGTCAAAGGAGTTTCTATCTATGGCATTCTTGTTTTCCAGGGAGGATGATGATCCTTTCAAATGCAGTGGCACCTTGGTTCACAAACTTAATTCTTTCCACGATTCTGGTCACAAACTGAATCGGACTGAATCAACGAAAAGTTCAATGGTTAAGTTCAATGTTAAACTTATGGAGAAATTTGATTCAGTTCTTGTCCAATTCAGTTTGCGACTAGAGGGATGGAAAGAATTAAGTTCGTGGACCGAGGTACCACTGTACCAGGTTAAATCTGTATTATCTTTTTCTCTGCTATGACCATTAATCATGATGTGTTAACTTGAATGGATTAAGAAATGCCTAGCAGATTAGTAAAGCACAATTCTGGATGTGTCTGTGAGTGACTGATACATAGACCAGCAAACTGAGGGGGAAAGACCCTCCCAGGATGTGGGTGGCACCAACCAACAGGTGTATAGCCCAGACGGAATAAAAAGGGGAAGAAGAAGGAAGGGTCCCCATTTTGGAAGAGCTCCAGTTTTCAACATCACCTTTGGACATTGGTCTTTAGTCTTCCAGGCCTTCAACCTTGGACTGGTGCTGCATCTTTGATCCCTCTTGCTCTGTGACTTCTATCTTCTTGGGCTGAGCAGCTACTGGATCCTCTAGCTCTCCAGCTTGCAGATGGCTGTTGTAGATTCTTTTGTTTCAGATCCCACAGACAGCTGGTATGGACTCTTTCACCTCTGATCCTGTAAGCCTACGAAAAAATCTCCTTGCATAATTACACATATATTTAATGTTGATTCTGTCCCACTAGAACACTAATTAATACATCTGCCATCTTCCAAACTAAGGTGTTTTCTTCTGCACTGTACTATATGGTTCAGCAGGAGAATGGTGCTATAGTTAGTACAACATGATTAACGGCTTCATGGATTTTCATTGAAAATGACTGGACAAGAATAACCTTTGGATATATGGGGGACTACTCAAAACAAGTACCAGCTCCCCAGTTTGTGATGTTGGGGATAAGAAAGTTACGTACAGGACATTCTTTGTCGAAGGTAAGGGTGCTCTTCCTTCAAACCAATACAGACAAGTTTAGACAAGAAAAGTAAAAAGTCACTGCCAACGACTGGGAAAATGACACTCTTGGGACAACTGCTTTTAGCAGGAGCATAAGGACATCCTTGGGCTACCTGGGGTAAGAGGCTTGCTCAAGAGACAGATAAAGTAAGAAATTAGAACTTTTGGGCAGATAGCTTGCCATAGAGCATACTGACATAGACAAGTATGAACGATAGTTAAATATAATGATCAAAACCAGGCCTTAGCTTTCTTTGCCTAATCAGAGATCACAGATAGATTCAAGGTTGTACCCCCCCCACCCCGTGGACATTAATTTGTGAGTCATGAGAGGCAGTGAGGGACAGAGCAGTCCATTGGAGTGAAATGCTGACTGTGCCCTCCTTGAATTTAATATGAATATATAGCAGAGTCAGTCTTTTGCCTGTTATTACTTAATGTCTCCAGAGTGGTTCAACTTGTTCTCCTTGATGTCTTTATAGCTCTCAGTAACAGTGGATGTTCCAAGAGGAGACAGACTGTGTCTTCTTTTCTAGGGCCAACATCTTTAGCTTGATGGAAAGGTCCGGTACCCAGTAGCCAACAAGAGCTCACTTCGTGGAGGCGCCCATGTGCGCACAGCTCTGTAAGTTGAGAGCTAGTGGGATGGGTGCTTGGGAAGCAGTTGTCAGTGTATAAGAGCCAATCTTTAATCGTCAGGAGGTCGGTAGATACTCTCTTAACCTTAAAAACAACAAAATAAGAGTGTATGCATTATATTTTAAAACATGGATGTAAATACCTAAAAAAAAAATCACTAAAAGCTTGCTAGAAAAGAAGCAAGGGAAAACCTAGAGCCTGAAGAAAACAGGAAGGTGGGAATGGGATGAAAGAAATAGAGAAATGGCTTATCTGAGTCAATCTTTTTGTATAGTTTTGATTTTTAGAAACATATTAATATTTTATTTATTAAAAATTATATCGGTTATGGAAAGACTTTAAAATTCAGTGTAAAAAGGAACATACACAAGTGATTTCAAATGAAGAACGTAACTACACTGAATGAAAAAAGAACAAAAGCAGTTATTGAAGACTGTAAGCTGACTATAGCCCTTCAGCCTTAAAGTGGAAGGACTGCAGACGAATCTTGGGACTCTGTAGAGGCTCCTGAAAAGGTTGGTCTGGGTGTGACCAGTAAAAGGACAAACTGTTCTCTTGATGCGCCGCCCTGAGGATACGGTGGCACCATATTTGTGGTGCGTTCCCACCCCAGGCAGCCCCGCACTGCAGACTTTCTTCTCAAAGTGAATTGTAGGGACCAAAGGTAAGCGCAGCAGTGGCGCACTTATTCTCACATGCAAAGTCGTGGGTTCCATCCCCAGCACTGAAAAAAATGGAATTGTAGGTGTGCATTAAAAATGACAGTGTTATTAAAAGCAAAGGAGAATTGAGGGCCTTTCCAGATTAAAGGCTTCCGAACATGACCGGACAAGATGCAACATGTGACCACGTATTTGGTCCTGAGCTGGGAAAAGTCCTTCTGATGTTACTTGGGAGGCTACTACAGTGTGAGTAATGAGCTGGGCATGGTGGCACAGATCTATAATCCCAGCACTCGGGGAGGCTGAGGCAGGAGGATCACAAGTTTGAGCCCAGCCTGGGCAACTCAACAATTTAGTGACACCCTGTTTTAAAAATAGAAGAGGGAGGGGCTGGGGATTTAGCTGAGTGGTTAGAGTGCTTGCCTTGCAAACGCAAGGCCCTGAGTTCAAAAAAAAAAAAAAGAAAAATAGAAAGAGAGACAGAAAGAAAATTGAGTATGGCCTGTAGAATACATAGTATAATATTGTAACGATGTCAGATTTCTTATTTTTTT
>PVJO010000458.1:210839-237264 GCA_004026905.1 Hystrix cristata
TTTTTTTTTTTTTTTGGTGCCAGGGATCGAACTCAGGGCCTTGTGCTTGCTAGGCAAGTGCTCTAATCACTGAGCTAAATCACCAGCCCTCTTATTTCTTTTTATACTTGTATTATGTTCTTTTTTGGTTGCTGGGGATCGAACTCAGGGCCTTGCACTTGCTAGTCACACACTCTATATATTTGTATTGTGATTATGTAATATAACTTGTTCTTAAGAAATACACACTGAAGTATTTAGAGGTAAGAGGACACCAACTTACTCTCAAATGGTTGAGAAAAAAATGTAAAATTTGTGAGTGTATACACACAGAGTGTACACGAATGTGGCAAAATGTTAATGAGTGCATAATGTGGGTGAAGGGTATAGGAGTTACGTGCACAATTTTTTCAGCTTTTCTGTAAGTTCAAAATTATTTCAAAAAAGTTTATTTTTTTAAAAATGTGCCCTAGCTAGGCACAGTGGTACGTGAATATAATACCAATACATGGGAGCCCGAGGCAGGAGGATCGCCATGAGTTCAAGGCCAGCCTGAACTACATAGCAAGACCCTGTCTCAAAAAACCAAAATAAATAAATAAAATAAAAAATGTGCTCCAGCTTCTTCCCTAGTGCATTTATTTTCCTTCTCCTGCTACTCTCAATCTGGGGTTTTTACTGGTGGAGAGTTTATGTAGCCTTGAATTTTACTGGTGAAGCGACATGATGGAATAAGTGACTGACGAGGAAAAAGGGTTGTTCCATTTGGTGCAGTCACTGCCTGATGGCTTGAGGTTTGTCCCACTTACCTTGTACTAAAAAGAAAGGGGTGTATTTTATTTTCCTCTTGTCATCATTGTTCAACCTTAATTTGGTCATTGGTAACTGGGAGGAAAGGCAGAATCACAAAAGACAGCAAGAAGGAAGCGCATCCATGTTGTATATCCCTTCCTTTCTTAAAAGGCCAGGCTATGCAAAGATGTGTGGGACTCTAATATAAATAGATCTAACATGATGGCCTGAGACGATTCTTTTATTTAAATGGTTTGCATTGGACCACTGTGTGGTTAAATTTCATTAACATCCAGAATAATGCTAGTACAATACAAATGCTTTGCTGTAATACCAGTATTTACAGTAGACAAGTGGCTATTCCAATCCGGAGGTGAAGGTACAGATTTCACAATTACAAAAAGGTGCTATTGGCATCGTCTTTAACAGACATTCACCAGAGGAGCAAAGCAGAGACCAAGAGTATTGACAAAATGCTTTGTGTAGCCAAAAATTATTCAGAAAATAAAGATTCCATGACAAGCCACCAAATTCACAGCCATTGTTAGCAATACGACAGCATCCACTGGGTAATAAGCCACAGCTGTACATAGTCGACCACTGGCAGTGCTTGGGAGACCCCACCCACCATTCACTCATCTCTGTAGTTTGCAATTCCACCTGTTCATTCCAAGACTCCCATTCAAGACCCTACTCTAGAAATTCTAGTTTTCTGTAGTACTTTGGGGTATGTTTTCATCTATGTCAAGGGTCACGGGTAGTCTGCAAAACTGGCTGCCTTCCCAAGGCAACAACAAAGAAGGAACATAATCTCATTTATTAATTTCACAAAAGATGAAAAAAGAAAAGTCGTAGAGTGTGAAGTGTGCCCCCAGCAGTAGCCCCTCCCCTTTCCAGTTGTGGATTCTTCTGTTTGGGCAAATCTCGACCATGAGCCGTGGATGCCCAACATTAAAGTTCTTTTCTCATGGAGCAATTTTCATTTTTGTTAGGAGCCAAAACCTTAACTGAATCCACTATTCATTTAGAGCTGGTAGAGCAGGTTAGCTCACGAGGTGGCAGCCTGTTGGTATCACTCAGGCCTGGGGGCCTCTCTGTCCTAGAGAACTGAGCCAGTGAATTAATTTTCTTGACTACTTTCTTGGCAGGTATCTTCCTTCAGAGAGGCTCGGCAGTGATAGTGCTAACTACGGGTTTCATCCCAGCGTCGGGTCTCTGCAGGGCTGGGAGAGAGGCCTTGACGGCCTGTAAGAGGCTTAGCCTACTCTTCAGGGTAAGTGGAATTCTCCTGTACTCAGGATCATTCCTAATTCCCAGGACAGGACAGCCAGCTCTTTCTTATACCCCCTCAGCAAATGAGGCTGGAAATGAGCCAGCCTACATTAAGCAACACGAAGTCTGGAAATTTTAAAACACCTCCAAAGATGTGATCAGCAGGTTAAAGATTGAGCATTTGACAGGAGTCTTGTCATTCAACTCTTTCTTTTGACTCATTGGCATGTATCACTGCACTGCTTTCTTTGTGGATCTTTCATTAATGCTATGCAGTATTTCACAGCTGCGATTTCTTGCACCTTGGTTTATTTCCAGAATCACCAAAGAAGCATCTCAGATTCTGGTTGTTTGTATATATGTAGAGATTTCAATTAGATTTGGTTTTTAATAATCCCAGTCCCTAATGTATGTTGATAGCTTTTAATTTGATGCATTATTATGACCTATATTTTCTTTTTAAAGGTGGAGAATTTTTTTGTTTGTTTGTTTTTTGTGGGGCTGAGGTTTGAACCTGAGTCCTTGTGCATGGTTGGAAATAGTTCTCACCACTGAGCTACATCCCCTGCTGAAGCTTCTGTTATTTTCCCTTATTTTATTTATTTATTAGATAGGGTCTTCCTATGTAGTTTGGGCCTGCTTTGAACTCACTATGTAACCCAGGCTGGGCCCAAACTTGCAGCAATCCTCCAGACTCAGCCTCCCAAGTGCTGGGCTTATGGGCATGCACCACCATGCCCGGCTGAAACTTCTGTTTTTAAAGACCATAGCCAGCTTCATTGGACCCTCAGTTGTGCTTTTCTGAGCTGCTCATCTTTTTCAGTGAATTTGGACAGGAATGAAAAAGTCAGTCATTTCTATTCTTTCCAGGGCCTTAGGAAAAAAAAAAAAAAAGAAAGCCTTCCCCTTCTCTTTGCCCCAAATAACACTTCTGCCTAAGGGCAGTACAGTGACTTACTTGCATCTGGGTGCAAAGTGGAGGCCTGGAAGAGAGAAATTGAGGACTTTCAAAAGCTCTCTTAAAGAAATTCAAAAGCATGGACTGAAACTGAATTTGTTTTTCACGTTTTGCCTCAGGTTTGCTTTGTGAAGAGATTAGAAAGCAAGTCCTCCGAGAACAAGGTCAGAGAAGATCTTTCCCAGTGAAGGGCTGTTACACAGCCAGCTCTCCTAAGAACACAGCGTAAGTAAATAACTTCAAAGGGGCACAAAACAGAAGGCATGCTATTTGTTTAGGTAAAAGGGGGGAAAATCCCACTGGTGAAAACCAAAACGACTGATGGTGGAGACTTGATCATTTTTTTTTTTGAGACGGGGGTCTCACTATGCAGTTCAGGCTGGTCTTGAACTCGCTATGTACCCTGGCCTGGCCTTGAACTCATGGCGATCCTCCTTTATCCGCAGCACAGAGTCCCCTTTTTAAAGGACCGAGTGTGACCAGGTCTCAGTGTCCTCCAGAGCACAAATTCTGCGAGGAAGGATGGTTCTGTGGAGACCAGCATGGTTTCCCTGGGCACAGGAATTGGCACGGTTATAAAAGGAAAGAGCAAGAGCTTCACTCAGACGTAAGGACAGGGAGACCTAGACCACATAATAGCTTTTTGATAAATGTCAGTCAATGGAGAAAGGTATTTTTAGAAGCCAGCTGAATATCACTCTTGTTAATAGGTGACATTGACTTACTTTCTCCTGGTCCGCACTGGTACAAGACAACAAACATTTTGAACAAAAGTCTGACAGGTTTCCACAGGGAAGTTTTCCATCCCCTCCCTGCTGTTCCCCACAGAAGGTCAGACAGAGGTTTCCTCAGTCATTGTTCATTGTAACCCAATGAAGGGTTTCAATGAAGGGCTTTCAGTGAAGGGCCATGAGTTTAGCTCTACTTCACTGGTAAACTCTGATGTACCAGGTGGCCTGAGTCATAGACAAGAATCATTTACTGTGGCAGCAGTCACTGCAGATGTGAATACTTTCTTTTGGCAACAGACCTTGAGCCCTTACAAGTCTTCAGGGACTCAAAATGACGGATGACATTTTGACTAGGCCAGGTCAGACTATAGTGATTAGTCTTTGGAGGGGTGTTTGTAACTTTTCAGGGTAGCTTGCTGTTCCCCTGCCAGTACAACTTCTCCTCTACTTTTTTCTTTTTCCATCGGCAGAGGAGCAGCATCTTAAAGGTCTTCCTGAAGGTTCTGTTGCAGAGGGCATAGCAGATGGGGTTGACTGTACTGTTGACGTAGCACAACCAATAGCCCAAGTGCCACAGGGTGACTGGGACACACTTATCACAGAAGGTGGACACCAGGACCATGATGTTATAAGGAGTCCAAGTGATGATGAAGGCCAGGAGAATGGCGCTCAAGGTCTGGGCTGCTTTCCTCTCTTTGACTAGGACCATTCGCTTGCGTTTGGTCATTTGGTGGCTGAGGTTGGGATCGAGGCCTTTTGATGAAGGGTCTTTGGACACCGGGAAGGAGCAGGGCATGATTTTCACCTTGTGACAGCCATTATTGGTCTCCTGGGTCCCGTCAGCTTTAACCACCAGTTGGAACTTATAGGCCACACATTTTTGACTCTTGAGTCTGTGAGCAGCAGCTGGTGACAGGAAGTACTTTGGAGTGTCAGAGTCCATTTTTTCAGTTTGAGCTTTCACAGAAGTCTCCTTGGTCTCCTCAGCACCGAATTCTTCCCTTGGGCTTTCCTTGGCCTGACTCTTGTAGACCACTTGGAAGGCAGGGTCGGCGGAGGGCTTGTCCTCATCCTCAGAGGAGGGGTAGCTGCTGCAGGTGGTGAGCTGCTCAGCTTCGGCCCAGGTGGTGCTTTGGCCAGTGGCTTGGGATGGCTTCCCTGTGGTGGAGGCGCTCCTGCAGGATGATGACCAGGAGGCCTGGCTCCTTTCCCTCTGGGCCAGGGCAGGCTGAGGGCAGCTAAAGCAGGACCTGAGCAGAGCCCTGTGAGCTGGCTTTGTCTTCTCAGTTTCCGCCACAGAGTCAGAGCCCTGGAGGTCAGCCAAATCTTTGGTTCGCCTCTCCGTTTCCCGGTAGATTCGGCAGTAAAGAATCGTCATGACAGAAACAGGGATGTAGAAGGCAGCAATGGCTGTGCCGAAAGTGATGGTGGGCTCCGAGAGAAACTGGATCTGACACTCATCTGGTGGGACTGTCCGCTTCCCAACCAAGTACTGCCAGCAGAGGATCGCTGGTGCCCAGAGGATGAAGGAGATCAGCCAGGCCAAGCCGATCATGACGCCAGCCCTCTTTGGGGTTCGCTTGGCCCGATAGGTCAGGGGTCTGGTGATGGAAAAGTAACGGTCAAAACTGATCACCAGGAGGTTCATGACAGAGGCGTTGCTGGCCACATAGTCCAGGGCAAGCCAGAGGTCACAGGCCAGACTCCCCAAAGCCCAGCGTCCCATGAGGATATAGGTGGTGTAGAGGTTCATGGAGAAGGTCCCAATGATGAGATCCGCACACGCTAAGCTGAGCAGGTAATAATTGTTGACTGTCTTGAGCTGACTGTTGACTTTGAAGGAGATCATGACCAAAACGTTGCCCACGATGGTGATCAGGCTGACCACTGCAGTCACGGCTGCGATGGTAACCACTTCCCATAGCCGATGGTGTTCCAGAGGCTGGTGATTTACTGCCGTGCCGTTGACAGTGGTCGCATTGTGGCGCGCTTCCCCTTCCATCTTGGTGCAAGAATTCACATTACGGTTAAGTCTTGGGTTTTAGTTCTCTTTTCTTTCTCACCTCTTCTTGGCCAGTGTCTGGAAGAGAGGGGAGCACATTAGGTCCCTGCACAGCATGTGTTCCCCTTCCGTTCTAACAGAACACTCAATGTGGTCATGCACGTAGTTAGAGAAAGATGCTGAAATCTCTAAACTGCTGATGACAGTAATAGCATTTATCGTTTTGCTTTGTGTGGTTGCCAATGCGCAAGTGCCTTTCTTGCACGTGAAACTGCTGCCCTCTTGTGGGAACTTTTAAAAAAGGTCTGAGAAGATGGAGAAGGAAAAACAAAAAGAATCGAATTATTGGGAAGCAGGGATGTTAAATGACCTTGGATTGCAACACCCTTAAGAGCAGAAACTCTGTTTTTTAAGCTGCTGGTAATAAACACCCAAACTGGATGCACCGGGGAAGAAGACAGCTATATTTAGTCTACAGTCCCGGGCCTCATTATTACTCTGCACTGAGGGGTCATTTAACTGCGCTGTGCCACCTTTCCCTGCACGAATGCACAAACCTCATGTGCAGACCTGGTTTTCATAGAAGGGCTTCGAAGTTTGTATCAGCTGCTGAAGATAATCCCTCCATTCTTGGACCATTTCCAATGTCATAGAACGATTTTAAGTTAGAGTATCTTTCTTTCCCCTGACGATTATAAAGTAACATGTCCCTCATAAAAATTCAATGTCAAAATGTAAATTTAGAAAATGAAAGTCTTTGCTTGATTCCATCCTGCTCTCAGGTAATCAGTGGTACAGTTTAGTGTGTATTTTGACCATTTCCCTCCTGTGTGTATACCAATAAATATTTAAATGCCTTTTAAAATTTTTGCATTTCTAAGGATTGGGTTAGGGGAACTCAGAGTCTTTGACCTGAGCTGCACCCCCTCCCCTTTATAAATCTTGTGTTTTGAGACAGGGTGTTATTAAGTCTAAATTGCTAAGTTGCTCAGGCTGGGCTTGAACTTGTGATCCTCCTGCCGCAGCTTCCCTGAGTGCTGGGATTACAGTGTGCAATTGTTTTTAAATGAATGCATTTTTAAGTTCACTCTGTATTTTGTTTGTCATCATGGACAGCTTTTGTTTCCATACATCTAAAGTTGTCTTTTTTCATTTTAATGACTGCACATGATTCTGCTTCATGGATATATGTTTCATCAGTTCACCTGTTGACAAATTTAAAAATTTTAGTAGGGCCCCTGAATGGGCAGAGAGTAAAGATATGGGAATGAAGTGAAAGGTACAGTGGACACCCCACGAAGCTGATGTTTCTAGGAATATGGATTGTCAGGTGAGGAAAGCTGCAGGCTGTGTGAATGATGTCAGCCTGAGGGAGAGGCTGGGAGGGCTGCAACTGCCAAGGCCATAGAAGTGGCCATACATCTAAAGGCCAGCCCTTTGGACCTCACATTTCACTACCATGTCCTCTGCATGCTGGTTATGGAGCTACAGGACTTAATATTTGCCCTGCTGGGTTTTGGTCTTGCTTTGGTCCTATTCTTTTTTATCTTCCTATTCTCCCCTTTTGGAATGGGAATGTCTACCTTTGCCATTGTACTTGGGCTTATGTAACTGTTTTTTTTTAACAGCTTCACAGCTAAGAGTTTGGTTTGAGTTTCAGAACAGACTTTGACTTGAACTTTTGAAAAATGCTAGAATTGCTGAGACTTTGGGGAAGGGATTGTTATGTTTCTAGTTGTACACAGGATGGTTGTATTACGTTAGTGAAATTACGACCTTGCTATTGTCTTAAAGTATGGTTTAAGGAGATGCATGTGGGTGTGAAGTTGACAAGGGGTAGGATGTGACAACTTTATTGGCTTTGGGATCCACTTGGATTGGCGGAACACACTTGGGGGGTGTGTGTATGGTTTACGGAGGCATGCATGGCCTTGACGTCTAAATCAGGTTCCTCGCCCCTTCCTCTCTGGCACTGTTCCCCTGCTCTGTTTCCCAGAGCCATGAGCTAAGGAGCTTTGCTGCTCTATACTTTTTTGCCACGATGTTTATACCTTGGAGCCAGTTGACTTGAATCCCCTGAAAGGGTGAGCTAAACCTCTCCTCCTTTAAGTTGTGGGGGTGTCCTATCATGCTCCAGCAATGGGAAAGCAGATGTATATGCTAATGTGAACCAGCCATTTAAAGGGTAAAATCTGCAGTGTAAGGAGAGAGTGGGGGAGTTGCTGGAGATGTTTCTAAGAAGGTGAGCGGGAAATAGTTGCAATAAGAGAGATGTTGGCCTTGGACTGGAGCCAAGAACCCTCTACAGTAACCTGAGGGAAGGCAGAGTATAAGTGCAGGTACAGGTATGCTGGGAGGTGCTGTAATGGTACAAAGTCTTTTCTGATTGTTTCCATTTCTTTTCCTTTTGTTTTTTTTTGTTGTTTTTTGGGGGGACTAGGGATTGAACTCAGGGTCTTGTGCTTGCGAGGCAGACACTCTGACCGCTGAGCTAAATCCCCAGTCCTCCATTTTATTTCAGCTGTTGAAATAAAAATGGTCAACAGCTGAAAGTGGCCTGGACTGTTTTAGTGGTTTCCTAATGTCTCCATTTAGAATTTTAATCTTCCTCCACAGAATGATTTCCTGAGAGTGTAGTAGCTTAAGGTGTAGTTTGAGGCCAGACCACTCAGGTTCAAATTATTCTAATACTTACTAGCTGTGTGATCATAAAGTTGCTTAGTATCTATTTAGATCCCTGATCTGTAAAATAGAGACCACACTAGTTTACCTTACAGGGCTCTGTGAGGTTCAAATGAAAAGATATATTAGCAGTACTTAGGGCTGTACCTGGTGCATCTGAAGTGCTCAGCCAGTGTGGACTATTTTAAGAATATTTCTCCTAGTTGACAATCCTTCCTGGGATCCCTCAGCCTACAAAGTCCCCCCATTTGTCAAGCAGGCCAGCTTCCTCGCATTTGTCAAGCAGGCCAGCTCCTGCTCAGCCACCAGGCTTTGGCACATACTACCTTGGGCATACTTCTTTGGGCCTTGACCTTGAACCTCACTGAACTCAGCACACTGTAGTCTAAGTATCTCTTTACAGGATTATTGTCCTTGTGGAATGAGCTACTTCAAGACAGTGACAATCTCTCTAATTCAGGACATAGCACTATCTCTGCACAGTGTAGACGGAAGCAGTGAACAGTATTAACTATATATGAACATAAGAAAGGGCCAAAAAGGACTGGAAGGAAGAAAACACTTCAGAGTTTAAAGTGGCTCCTAAGCAACTGTATAGCTAACTCTTCCCCTTCCCTTCTTGGGGTGAAACAGCCTCAAGTGGAATGCCAGGTCCATCACTATCCAGCCATGTCACTTTAGGCAAGCTGTTTAACTCTCGAGGAGGACTCTTTCCTCATCTGCAAAGTAAGGGTAACAGCATTTGTTATCAGAGTGCCATAAGAATAAGTGCTCATGTGCTTGCTAAGTGTGAGCTACAGGGATCTCTTTCCTTTTTGCGGGTGTATGTGTGTGTGCGTGCTGGGGATCGAACTCAGGGCCTTGCACTTGCTAGGCAAGTTCTCTGCTACTGAGTTAAATCCCCAACCTCAGGAGCCTCTTTGATCCACTAGACAGTACTCTCTTCTACTCCCAGGGGCGCAGTCCCACTTGGTTCTTATATCCTCTTACATCCCTACCTCCTCCTGGTCCTAACTCCAGTATTGGAGTTTAAAATGACATATGCTCATTCTTGACATCTGGGTGATTAACCCGAAGAAAAATAACTCATTAGAAGTCTCAGCAGTTAGCCCATGCTAACATTTTGGTGTATCTTTGTATAAATCTCTTCTAATGCAAACACGGTTGAAATTTCAGCTGGACCAGGTGGCACACCTGTCATTCCAGCTAGCTACTCCAGAGGTTGAGGCAGGAAGATGACAAGTTAAAGGCCAGGCTGGGCAATTTAGCGAGACCTGTCTCAAAATAAGTAACGAGGGTGGGGCATGTAACTCGTGGGTTGAGTGCCACTCGTTAGGATCTCCCGTACCACAGAGGAAAAATAAAAACAAAACCCACCTCATACACACGTTTTATGATGACTGTGCTTTTGCTTACTAGGTACTCCCACCCCAACCTCCGACGCCCTAAGCCGCCCCGGGCCCCGTTCCCGCGCCCGCGGCCCGAGAGACCTCGGCCAGCAGCCATCCTGCGCACGGCCCGGCCCCGCCCCGCCCCGGCCCGCACCCCGCCGCCCCGGCCCGGTCGCTCGCGGCTCCTCCGCGCGGCCGCTTCCGGTGGGCCCGGCGTCTCTGCGGCGGCGGCCCCGCTCCCGCGAGCTCGGCACGGTCGGCGGTGCCAGATGCAGGCGGAGCGAGGAGCTCGGGGCGGTCGCGGGCGGCGACCCGGGCGCGACCGGCCTGGCGGGGATCGCGACCGGGCCGGCGGCGCAGCGGCGGTGGCGAGAGGCGGCGGAGGGGACGGAGGCGGCCGCCGGGGTCGCGGCCGGGGCTTCCGCGGCAACCGTGGCGGACGGGGAGGAGGAGCCCCGCGCGGCGGCCGCCGGCAGCAGGGGGGCCGGGGCGCCTGGGCCAGCGCGCCGGTAAGCGCGGACGGCGGCGGGGGGTGGCGGGGCCGGGCGCGGGGCGCCTGCGCGGGGCGGGGCGGGCGCGCGCGCCGGGCGGGCACGTGGCGCCCCCGGCTGCCTGCGCGGGCCGGCCGGGTCGGAGGTTCCCGTGCGGGAAACCCCGGCTGAGAGGCCGCGGCGGGAGGGCTCCGGGTGCCGAGACCTGGGCGGCCTCGCCCATCCGGCCGTTGCTGGCCTTAGGAGAGGAGCGAGGTTCGGCCTCTGCCTGTGCGGGGCCCGGCACACGGTGGGCTCGTTAAAACTGGACCCCGGGGACGAGGGTGGGGCGCCGGCTTCGAACCCGGGCCTTGTGCTTGGTAGGCAACGCTTTACCACTTAAGCTACATCCCCAACCCCCCCCAAAACTTTTTTTATTGAGACAAAATGTCCTGTAACCTATAATGACCCCCCCCCCCATGGTGGGAATCCAACCTAAAGTCTCACGTATACCTACCTGCTCTCTGCCCCCGGGGACCAAACCTAAATTTGCAATGTTTTAAGGGCATAGTATGTAAACTATTGATATAGTAGTCGTATGCAGTTGTATACAGACATACAGAGTTGGAGAAATTATAAAGCTTACATTGAAGTGTAACAACCTTGTTAGGATTAGGTGTGTAATAAATACAGTGAGGAACGAAGAGATTTTTATGATGAGCTGCTTACCTGTCATTTTGAGGAAGGACTTTTACAAGGGCTAATCGAAATACAGTATATGCTGAATGTTTAAATAAAAAAATGTTACAGTAAAAGACATATTGCCATTAATCCTCCTTCAGAGTACTCCCCCTGGTTTCAAACACGCTCATCCCATCATTCTTGGTACTTTGTGAAGCAGTTCTGGAAGTCCTTTTTCGTGTCTTTCAAAGATGTGATCAAAAATACTGTGAATGGTGGTGCCAAGTGGCATCCAGCAGAAAGGCAGGCTCATAAAAAACATGGTGTGTCCTTACCCACCTTATTCACTAGCTGTCATGGTGTAACTTCTGGCTCTTCCCCAAAATAAAAAATAACACTGAAAAGTAAACGTTTTGAATCGATTCAGACCTTGAGGCTGACACAAGAGTGCAACTAAAGACACGCATGAAAGAGAACTTCCAGAACTGCTTTAGAAAGTGGCAAAAATAATGGGATAAGTACTTGTATTAGAAGTGAGGAAGTGCCTCGAAGTTAATCTTTGTGTGTGTATGCGTGTGTGTGTGTGTGTGTGTGTGTGTGTGTGTGTGAGTGTGTGGGCTTGGGATCCAACTCAGGGCCTTGTGTTTCCTAGGCAAGTACTCTAACCACTGGGCTACATCCTCAGCCCAGAGGAGGTGTTTTGAGGGTGATTAATGGCAATGTCTCTTTTACAGTAATACATTTTTAAAATTTAAACATTTAGCATTTAAACATTAGTTTTTCATCACACCTTGTTTGTGTAATCTTCATTTTTACACATTAATTGAGTTGCTTAGCCTTTCCTAGCTAGCAGGAAAGCTGGGATTTATACCCACCAGCCCTCGAATCTACTTTTTTCTCCTGCATTTTTGTGAACCCATTACCACTTTATTGAGAACAGGGTATGGTGGACACTCCTTGGTCACAGGGGTCTTGCTTTGGTAGTCACTGTAGTAACGATACATTTCGTATCTGGCGCTTGTAGTGTCTAGCTCATAGACCTTTATTAATACGTGTCTTAACTTGTTGAAGTCAGTAAATGAAGGTACTTCTGAGGTCATCTCTGTTGAAATATACCGAGTAAAATGATGGTATATCATTCAGAAAAAGGATGATATATGGCTTTTTTAATTGATACTTCTACTGTTATTCATTCTGTTAAAATTTAGGCTTTTATCCCCTGCTGGAATGGACTTAAAAATTCTACTGTATATTTTCTTTTAAGATGTTCTCACATTGCAGTGTAGTGTTTGAATGTCAGTATACGTACGTACATGGTGCAGGGCATGTGAATACATGGTGCAGGGCATGTGAATACATGGTGCATAAATGGTTGGCATAACTCCCAGCACCATTACCACACCACATCATCTTGTTCTCTGCCACATCCTGATGAGGGAGTGTGGGGAAGATTATCCCTTCAGATTGGTTTGGATTGGTGACCTCTCAGGTCCCTTCCAATTTTCAGATTCATAGTCTTACGAAAAGTATTTTTCTTGGTGCCTAAAGATTGCATGGCACAAGATTGACCTTCCTGAGGCCTCCTTTCTGTTTTATAGAAGCTACTGATTGACTTACTAGGGCACTGAATTACTTGTTTTTGATATTTTATTTTATATTGTTTTCTTTTGGGTGGAAATGATCAACAGCTTTGGTCTGAAAAATTTTTATAAAGGTATTAAGAAACAGTGATTAGGAAACAGGTATTAGGAAAAGATATTAGGAAACAGGTGATTATTTTCACTTTGGAGTGGGTTTGTCAAAGGATGCTGAAAAAAAAATACAAATCAATGTGTTCTATCCTGATGGTGCTGGTAGATGCTGGTTATAATTTGACCTGATTTTCTCTGCCTTAAATTGCTGAAAAGACAATTTCTGGGAAGAACAACCTTTCCAAGGATGCTGTTTCTTACCATTCATCACACATCATTGGTATATGCAAAAGCATAAAAATTTAAAAATATGTACATAGGGTATTAATAGAGCACATCTCTTATTATAAAATTCTACTTTTGGTTTCTCTTTAAGGAGCGAATATGAAATTTATGTCTGATCCATATTTCTTTTCTTTTTTCTTTTTTGTTTTTTTGAGACAGGGTCTCATTCTGTCATTCAGGCTGGCCTTGAACTCACTATGTAGCCTAGGCTGCCCTCCAACTCCCAGCAATCCTCCTGCCTCATCCTCTCAAGTGCTGGGATTACAGGCATGTGACACCACGCCTGGCTGATCCATATTTCTTTAGTACCATGTTAAACTATGTTGAGGGATAGTAGGACATGTTAATATTAACCTAAATGAAGCATAATTGATTGGGATGACAGGACTCATAAAAATTTTCATATGTATTTTTTTAATATGTATTTTTTTGATTATCAGTACTATGATTCTTCTATTTTTGTACTTAGCTGTACCAAGTTACTGACAGTGAAACTTTGTTAATGAATGTATTCTGTGATTCAGGCATGTAGCCACCATATCTGGATATCAATAACCTCTGACATTTTTTATTTTTCTTTTCCTTTTTTTTTGGTGCTGGGGATCGAACTCAGGGCCTTGTGCTTGCAAGGCAAGCACTATAACCACTGAGCTAAAGCCCCAGCCCAATAACCCCTGACATGAAAGGAGCAATAACAACTGTAATTTGGGAAAATTAAAACTATTCAGCTAGATTCATTCTCATAGTCTGTGAATTTCATTTATATAGTAGGCCTGGAATTTATAGTTCTGTTGTGAATTTGGAGTTCAAATTTTAGTGAGGAGGATTCATAATATTGAGGATTAGAATATTTTACCATCAATTTTTCCTTTTACTATAAGCCCGATAATATCTTTGTTTAATGCTTTGTCTGGTTAAAGACTAATTTTAAATACCAAAGAAGGCTTAATCCCTGTTATGAGTACACAAATTTTGTCAGCCGCGGTGGTGTACACCTGTAATTCCAGCACTCCGGGAAGCTGAGGCAAGAGGATCACACGTTTGAGCCCAGTCTGGGGAACTCAACCCTGTGACTTAGAGAGACTTTGTCTCCAAAAAAAAAAAAAAAAACAAAACAGGGCGTGGTGGCACACACCTGTGATCACAGTACTTGGATCACCTGGACAACATAGTGAGTTCAAGCCAGCCTGAACTACATTGAAGGCCAAACAAACAAAAAGTGGCTGTGAATGTAGCAAGGCCAAAAAACAAAAACAGACAAACAAAAAAAAGTGGCTGTGAATGTACTTCAGTGAGAAGGTCTTGGGTTTAATCCCAGTATTAAAAACGTTTTTGCACAGGCTTAAAATCCTTTCAAAGAAGTTATGATTTTTCTAGGATTTTAGCTTGATGAAAATAATTACAGAAGTAGTATTCTAAAGGCAAAGCTTGGCTTCTTATTTTCTCTTACCATTCTTTACCTCACTCCCAAGTCTTTTGTTTACTACTCCTTTCTCTTCTAAGTCAGTATATGATGATTATGTGGAACAAGTCTAAGTTTTAATACAATTTTCCCCTTTTCTTCCTGCGGGTAGCCAAGATATCATTAAATTAAGAAGTGACTAGAACATGTTATTTTAAGAGCACATATTTTACCTACATTGGAAGGAAAAATAAGGCAGACAAGTTGATTTAGTTTTCATTTTTTACAACACAGAAGTAAACTTAAAGTGGAGAGTTTCTAGACAAGGGTTGAGATCAGAGGTAGAGGAGGATTCAGGTTTGAACACTGGCTGTTTTTTGTTTGGTGTCCTGGATGATGGAAAGGACTGTGGCGGGTGGTGCTCTGAAAGCCTGAAGATGAATGTGCAGAATGGAATCTCTAAGAGTTTGGGAATTAGAGTTGAAGAATTATAAACAAACAGCGATTGTTATCTCAAAGTAGTAGATAAAACAAATTTGTAGATAAATGAATAACTAGAATATAACCTCTGAAGACCTACTAAGGAACTGATTTTTGCCTGTCTCTCTTTTTTTCTTTCTTTTTTTCCTGAGACAGCATCTTGCCATGTAGTTCAGGCTGGTTTTGAACTTATGTAGCCCAGGCTGGCCTACAATTTGCAGTGATCCTCCTGCCTTAGCCTCCTGAGTGCTGAGATTGCAGGCATGCGCCACCATGCCCAGCTGTTTTTGTTTTTGTTTTTGTTTTTGTTTTTGTTTTGGGCTGGGGATTGAACTCTGGCCCTTGCGCTTGCTAGGCAAGCACTCCAGCCACTGAGCTAAATCCCCAACCCCTGTTTTGTTTTTTTGAGACAAGATTTTGGTGTGTAGTTGAGGCTGGCCTTGAAGTCGCTATGTAGCCCAGGCTGGCCTCAAACTGATAGCAATCCTGTAGTTTTGAGAGCTGGGATTATAGGCGTGCGCCACCACAACTGACAAAAAAGTAGTTCTTATATTTACAGTTACCTTGCTGTTCTACTGTCCTCCTCATCCTGGACCTTCTCTTCTCAGATACATTAGATGCAAAACTATATACTTATTTATACATATACATGAACATAGGTGTGTGGAATATTTAGAGTTTTATTACTTATTGAATAAGGCATTATCTTTTTTGTTTGAAGTTTCCTTAAATGTCTTGAAACAGTAAGTCTCTCAACCTTTGTGGAAAGATTCCCTGTGTGTGTTAGGGAGAGTCTCCAAACCTTCGGTAGGACATTTACAACTCTGCCTTACTCTTTACTTCCTTCCTTCGTAGAGCTTCAGGGGAAGCCAGATGTGAAAGATTAGGGTTTTCTTAGATCTTTTCTGGGTACAACCACAGCCTTGCACATATGTATGGCCTTTTAGTTTCTGAGGAATATGTCAAAGCTTTTTTGAATATCTTATTTCCTAGTTTTTTGTCTTTTGGGTCTCAGTCACATTTTTGGGGGGCTGCTGGAGATTGAACTCAGGGTCTTGTGCTTCCCAGGCAAGCACTCTACCACTTGAACTACATCTCCAACCCCGGGTCTCAGTCATTTTTGAACTCTACTTGGTATCACTGCCTTAGGCCCTTGTGATTTTTTTTTTTTTTTTTTTTTTTTTGGTGCCAGGGATCGAACTCAGGACCTTGTGCTTGCCCCTGTGATTTTAGACCTTTGCTGCTGATTGTTTTTGATAAGCTCCCTGGTGTTAGGATTGTTTGCACAGAGTGAGCTCTGAGTCTGGTGGAATAAAGAGAAAGCCTGAGATGTGAGCTCTTCACAGAACTGCCAGAGAGGTCAAATAGTGGCAGCCTTCTGGGGATAGGCTTTTGGCAAGCTTTTCTGCACTCTCCAATGTTGTGAGGCGGCTGGTTTTCAAAGCTGCTGGAGAGCCAGGTAGAGTGGGAAGGGGATGGCACAAGTTGAAGCTCATACTGTGATTTTGCTGTTATGCCTGTGAAAGTGCTCCTTGAATAGCTACAGGTCTGTGCTTGCCTTCCAGTTTTGGAAGTACTGATTTTGTCACATTTTGTCAGTGTTGTTGCTTTTGTAGTAGAGTGATTTTCAGAGGTCTTCATTCTTTCTTTCTGGCAGTGCTTCTATTCTATGTTTTGAAGCAGCCATCACCACTCCTGGCATCTCTAATTGTTAGAAACTTATCCCTTTGTTTGACAAAACCTATTAGACACTCATCTTATTATGTATGAGCCAGAGTTCTATTCTTTGGAGCCAGTTTTTTGATTAAGCCAAAAAACAGAATTTAAGACTAAAAAATGATTCTGAGGGACTTTTTAACATTTATATAAGAGACTTTCCCCCCTGAAATTCTCAATTTGAGATTGATCATATATAATAAGAATATATCAAGAAGGTAAAACCCAGTAATGTAGTTATTTAATCAACTGAACTGTGATAGCCCGCCATTTCATGGGATTGTTTTCATCATTTCTCTGATGGTTTTGGCACCTAATTTGTAGCTTTTATGTATGTGTGTGTGTATATATATATTTTATTACACCCTGTATGATGTCTTCTTACGTATGATTCACGTACACAGCGCGATCTCTATTACCAGATTTCTAAAATTCCAGATTCATCTCAAGTGAGCCCTCTCAGCTTGCTTCCTCTTGCTATCAAAATTAATATTCCTTCTTTTCCCCCTTTGTATCAGTTTGAAATGATTCCTAAAGTTACAAGTTGTATTTTGAGATTAAAAGTTTCATCTGTTCTGCTGTTAAATAACAGAAAAATAACAAGGGGAACATTACCTTTGATATCATTACTGGGAAATAATCACTTTTTTTTTTCTGGTGCTGGGGATCGAACTCAGGGTCTTGTGCTTGCAAGGCAAGCACTCTAACCAGTGATCTAAATCCCCAGCCCAACAATCAGTTTTTTTTTTTTTTTTTTTTTTTTTTTTTGGTGGTGCCAGGGATCGAACTCAGGCCCTTGTACTTACAGGGCAAACACTCTAATCACTGAGCTAAATCCCCAGCCCCCAATAATCAGTTTTTTGATGTGTGTTTTTTCCTCATAAAGGTGAGAAGACTTTAAGTAAAAAAGAATGCTGTATTTATGTGAAAATGACAAGACATATGTGTGCATCTCCAACTCTGATACCCATACACATCAAACTGTTCGTCTGTGTTTGGAGTGAGAAAAATAGAGCGATTATGTGGAACCTTCTCTTCACTTTTATTCAGATTTTTTTATGGTTGTGTATTATCAAATAGAGAAGAAGATCCTACAGTTACACTGTGATTATGAAGTAAGGGAGGCAGGCAGGCAAGACAGTACATCTGAGGGTAGCGGAGGTCACCCTGGGTGGTGTGACTGCGGCAGAAGGGTGGAAGGCCTGCTAGTGGTGCAGACCAAGGCCTCCTGGGGGAGCAGGGCGGGCAGAGCGCTGGGACCCCTCTCCTGCTTCTCTCTCTGTATAAGCGCAAACTCCTCTTCTGTTCCCTTGAATCTTTAAGGTTAAGTGGTGGACATGATGATGCCATTTTACCCCTAAACACTTCAGTGTGTGATTTCTTTTCTTTTTTTTTTTTGTAGGGTGTAATTTCTGAAAGCAAAGAAGTTGCTTATAACCAGAGCACAATTATTGAAACCAGGAAATTGACATGGTAACAATACTCTTATCTAACCTGATAGAGAGTTCCCCAGTTGACTTGATGAGGCGATGACGATGAAGTACAGATGGAGGGACAATCAGAGGTTATGCCCTACGGCAGTTACCAGGGTATCCTGACAGTCCATTTCTCTTTCGTTAGTGTGACTGAGTTTTCAGCTGTCTATTTCCTGCTTGTTTTTTATTCAGCTTGGTTCGCTAGACTTCTTGTCAATCTTAGCAACTACCTGAAATGCTTCTAGTAAATTCCTTTTCTGACTAAATTAGCCAGAATTGGTTTTTATAAGTTTGTGACTGAATTCTTGGAAATTGCATTTCCCTCCATGCTTTTTATATTTCAAAATCTTACTCATTTTCCCAGGCTCAGCTCAAATGCCACCTTTCTTTGCAAAGCTTCAAGTTTTCCTCAGTTAGAAATTCGGTGCTTCGTAAATACAGCACTTATTTTCATTTTGCATTTTATTAGAGTTAATTACTTGTACGTCTCTTTTATTGATTGTAAGCTGCTTGAAAGACTGTATGAGATAGTACTGCTGTTTCCAGAACGAGTTCAATAAATGTTGAATGAGTGATAACATTTCGAAGGCAATTTAGAAGGTAAGTAGGGCATGCTAGAGAAAATGTGTTTTTCAGTAATGTCATTTTGGGAGTACAGGTAGGGCCGCCTTTATGTTTCATCTGCCTTTGTTGTACCATTTGAAGTAAGCTTTGGTGGTTGATTGGCTTAATAACTCAAAAAGCTATTGATCTCCCAAAGTCAAGATTTATATAAAAGCTTTAAATTGGCTTGGATTTAATATTTCCCTCATTCTAAGACTTAATAGTCATAAATAAATCTCATAAAATCTAGGTTGTAATAGACTCACTAGCTTGCCAACTTAATGAAAATATCAGATTTTAAAAACTCCTTAGAGTAAAACAAATTATAGTGTCTAGAGGTCTTGTAGCTGTAGAATACCTCCTTACTGTTTTATCCTCTTTTTAATCATTTTTAAACTAATTAGTTTTATGTATCCTGTAAGCTTTTTTTCTTGTTTATACTTTGGGTTCCATTTGCCATTTTTGGAGTAGTAAATAAAATCTTTTTATTACCTACTGACATAATTCTGTATTTATGAACATTGGAAATGCAGAAATTTTAATATTATTTTGTATTTTTTTAACTGTTTCCTAAATACTTTGTTAAATTTTGACTAGAATATATTTTTTAGTATTGCTATGTTTTTTCTATACATAGAATAATGGAGTGACATAAATACTTTTTTTAATTTTTAAATAGCAGAGCAGAATTAAAACACACCAGTATTTTAGTAGTATTCCTTTATGGGTGTAAAATTAGGTTGGTACTAACATAGTTTCTGGTATCTCAGTGTTGTTAATAATTTTTTTCTTTTGCCAAATAGAAATTGTAGGTTCTTTGTTTCAAAGAGATGGTAGAAAAATAAGTTAGCTTGCTTAAAATATTTAAAAATTTATGTTAATTTCCTTAGAGATAGACTTTCTTATGAAGCTATACATAGAAAAAATCCTTTCCACTGTGTTTTTTAAAAAATCAGCCAGGCATGGTGGCAACGGCTGTAATCTCAGCACTCTGGGAGGCTGAGGCAGGAGGATTACAAATATGAGCCCACTGAGGCAACTTAGTGACTCCCTGACTTAGAAAAAAAAACAAAACATTGATCATATTCAGTATATGCTGAGCTTCTGTTCTTTTGGTGAGAATCCACAAAATGCATAAGTGAAGCAGGTTGATATCAAAATTTAGCTTGTGACCCAGTTATTCTTTTTTTTTTTGACCCAGTTATTCTGTACCTGACAGTTTATCTCACAGATCTCTCCGAACAAATTAGCAAATAAGTAGATGATTGTTCACTGCAATATTCTTTAACAGAAGGAAAGCTTGGAAACTGGACAGCTGTTAAAGAATGGGACAGATATGGGGAGTGTCCAATACAGAGGAAAAAGTTACTTTAGCAAAGTTAGTATAGTGTTAATCCAATTTCATACATATGCTAGACTATTTCTGGACAGGTATATAGGAAATGTAAGTACTAGTTACGTTTGCAGAGTAAGACCATGAGGTAAGAGAGTTTTCTTGAGTGGTAAGGGACTTTTTCTTTTTTTCTTTCTATCTTTCTGAATTATTTGAATTTGAATTTTGTTGCTATGAGTATGCATTACTCTTTGATTAAAGAGAAAAAACAAGAAGTGAAACTAATTAAAACCAATTGCTTCTTCAGAGTAGACCCTTAAAAGATATCCTCACATTTAAATCATTATCAGAACCTACTTGGGAAGGAGGTGGGAGGTGTTAAACACAGTTTTGTAGGATGGATTTAGGCCCTTTTAAGGGTACAGCCCCGTAGTTGGTGTGGGATTGATACTTGAACTGGAGGTTTCTAATTTCTAGAACGAGATTTAGTTTTTCATTCATGAGTGGTCAGAATGACAAATTATAATTTTTTCCTTCCTGTAACTATTATTTATGAACTACTTTTCATGCCTTCTCATCAAGCATATGTATCTTTTCTAATATACAGCAACATAGTTAGGCCATACTGAATTTGATTCCATCCTTTAGATCTGTTGATTTAAGCTTTTCTGGTTTATTCAATTTGTGTTTTATTACCCTTGGAGATAGTAAAATGTAAAGTGAATGCAGACATGCAAATTTAAGGTTTCTACCAAATAGCTTAGAAATTGAAGTTTCTGCTCAGGACCCTACAGTCTAGGGATGTGACTTCACGGTATTAGTCTGCTGCCAGAGATGTTCAAGCCCCTTTCCATTCTCAGAATTCCTGAACATCTGGGCTTCTAAGCTGCTGTGCTATGTGACATTAAAACAACCGGGAAACTTTCCTTTCTCTTTGTCTCCCTTTCTCAATTTCTTTTTTCTAAATATGGAACATTTTTAGCAAAGAAGTTGCTCTTTCTCAAAACTTAAATGTGGGAAGTCTTTAAGAGACCACTCAGTTTTAGAAGTTTAGAAATATCCACAAATATTTAGAAATATTTGTGGATATTTAGACTCTTAGAGTGGTTTATAATAAATCTATCTTGTAGTTTTTTTTTTCTTAACATTAGTGTTAATGTGCTCTTTGTACATTTCTGAAAACGAAGATTGCTTAAAAGTGACTGAAATGGTAATGCTTCATTTCTCTTTATACAAGTTCTGGTTGAAAGATTTTTAAATTTTTTTTTTTTTAAAGTTTTGGTTTTTGAGACAGAATCTCACTATGTATTCAGGCTGGCCTTTGACCTTGAACTCACTGTGTAGCTCAGGCTGACCTTGAACTCACAGTGATCCTCCTGCCTCAGCCTACTGAGTGCTGGGATTGCAGGCTTGTGCCACCACACCTGGCTCGAGATTTTTTTTTAAATGAATATTAGAGTTGAAAGCATATGTGTAAGTTGGGGTGCTCAGAGCAGGGGGCCTGAAGAATGGCTCTTCTGTTTAAAACACTCCCAATAGGAACCTGAGGTCATTGTGAAGAGGGCACATAACGTGCGGCCCTACTATCAACAAATGCCTTACATGTTGCGGGGGGGAGAGCAGGGTGGTGGATGACTAATTCCAGCATTCTAGGGGACTGAGGCAGGAGAGGACTGCAAGTTCAAGTGCAGACTGGGCAACTTCATGACTTAGTGAGACCCTGTCTCAAAACAAAAAAAAATTTTCAAAGGGTTGGGGATGTAGGTCAGTGCAAAAGCCCCTCGGTTCAGTCCCCAGTGCTGCAAACAGAGTACAGCAGAGCAGAGCAAAACTAAGCTAAGCCCAGCCAAGCCAAACTAAACCGGTTACGCCAGCACTTAGGAGACTGAGGCAGGAGCATTTTGAGACTGGAACTGGCCTGGGCAGTTTGCAAATTCAAGGCTGGCCTGCACTATATAGCAAGACTTTGTCTCAAAACAAAATAAAAAAACAAAAAACAAACCAAGAATAAGAAAATTGTGTCATTTGGCCTAATCAAAAGACAATTGACCTGTGTGTCAAATGAAGGGGTATTAATTCCCAAGTCCCTTTGCAGCTACAAAACAACGAGTAGAAAATTTTAGGCGGGGGCTGACGGTGTGGCTTAGTGCTACAGGAGCTGCTTATCATGTACCAGAAGCCGGGCTTCAATTCCTACTACCATGAAAAGTAGAAAGGAAAAAAGGTTCAGGCTGCTCCTTGGTGGAACCAGCGACCGAAGCAGTTCCAGCTGTGAACAGTAGATGGGGCAAGTGGGCCAGCATTTTCCCGGCGGGCGGACCGTTCAGTTCATTGAACAACCTGTTTTCCTGAGGAGTCACGCCCTGTGATTACTTCTTAACCTTTTAAACCCGTGTATTCTTTTGAACAACATCAAAATCTTGCTTTTCCTATGGTCAGTAATAAACATATTCACTTTCTTCTTAAAATACTCACATAACCAAACCCCTTAAGCCCCCTGCCCAAGTCTCTGAGCCGAATAAGGTTGATCACGTCTAAGTTCAGCCCACAACCGGCCCATTATTTTAGGCTTCTGGCTTGTTTTAGGCTCCGAGGCTGTAGCATTCACTTTTATTCAGACTTAAAATCCGAAATCTGCATAATATTTATTCTTATCACCAGACGCATTTCTCTCATAATAGTAACTAGTTATATTGCTACTGTGAACTTCGCTGAAGAGGGAAGCATGTCTAATAAGTATTTTCTAGAGGTGTTCCTACAGAGAGACAGGTACAGACAGTGTTTGTTTGGAAGAAGTAAAAGATCTAGCGTGCTGGTGAACCTTTTAGAGCTTCCAGTAACAAACAGCCTGCTGCGGCACCACTGAAGCGTCTCAACTGAAAATTGTTCAGAAGCTAATTTTTAGTCTCATCTCAAGGGAAGCAACTCATAGCAGTAGGATAAAGTGATTTCTTTTACCAGGTGTAATAGTGCCGGCACATGTATCTTGGAGGGCTCTTACTCCATATATCTGTGTAGGATTTGTAGACTTTTTAGAATAGTTTTATATTTACAGAAAAGTTGAGATGCTAGAATAGAGTTTCCATATATCCTGCACCCAGTTTTTTCTATTGTTAGCACCTCACATTAGTATACCACATTTGTAACAATCTATGAACCCACTGGGGGTGCCTTGGTGTTAACTAAAGTCCACCCTTTATTCAGATTTCCTTAGATTGTAATGTCCTTTTTCTGTCTGGGATCCTGTCCAGGGCGCCACACTACATTGAGTTGTCGCGTCTCCCGGGCTCTTCTTGGGCTGTGACAGTCGCTTCAGCTTTCCTTATTTTTGAGCACCTTGGCAGTTTTGAGGCGCAGTGTTCTGATGTATTGTAGGCTGAGGCCCATCTGTCTACATACTATCAACTACATACTGTCCATGTTGTTCCTCACAATTGATGCTGACCTGGGTCAGCTGGCTGAGGTGGGGTGCACCGGGTTTTTGTACTCTGAAGGTTCTTGCTCCTTGTCCGCATTCTATATTGCACTGTTTGGAAGGAATTTATCCTGCAAAGCTCCCTCCTGGAGGATGCAGTGTCTACGTAAGTTATTTAGAATTCTTTTTTTTTTTTTATTTAGAATTCTTCTGCATGGGAGATTTGTCTGTTCCATTGGTTTATTTACTTAGTCATTTAGACCAGCATGGATTCATGAGTATTTATTTTGTACAATGTACTGTAATCAATAATACTTTATTTTGTTGCCCAAGTTATTCCAGCTTTGGCCACTGGAAGGAAACTTTGAGTTGGCCTTGTGTTCCTTCGATGCAGTCATCATCACTCTGTGTGTGTCGATGGGGTGCAAGGGGAGACAGTAAAACTGAGATTGGCACACTCTTCGTAATTGTTGAAGGGGGTTACAGGAGTCTGGAGATTCACTGTAGTGTTTCTTTTTTTTTTTTTTTTGTGCTGGGAGATTGAACTCAGGGCCTTGTGCTTGCAAGGCAAGTACTCTAACCACCACTGAGCTAAATCCCCAGCATTGTAGTGTTTGATTTTTATAATACAAATACTTGCACGGGCTCAATTCCCAATAACACGCACACAGAAGCCAAATGCTAATAGGAAAGGAATAACTTAGCATTTAAGAGTTATTATGAAATATAAGTAATATTATTTTGGAGATGGATTAATTATGATGCTTTAAATTTGTGATTTGACTTTGTATTGATTTCTCCTGGAACACAGCTAAGAATGAAGTAGATTTGAACATTTAGGTTTTGCTCTGAATTTGAAGGCCGTTCTTTTTTGTTGTTGTTTTCATTTTAATCTATTCAATGCCATGAAAGTTAAAACATAGGAACCACAGCTTTGGGTATAGTACTGGGCACTTTTAAAAACACCAACTGATCATTTGTGCGCATTCCGTGTCTTTCATTTTACATCTCGTTGTACAAAGGTGCTGTTAACACACGCAGTTCTAATTCCTTACAAACGTTATCTGTCAGGCAGCAAGGTGACAAGGCATCCTATCACAGCACACGTTTCCTTGAAGAAACCTCATCAACAGGATTTGGTAAATGATTATGCACAGAACTGACCTGGAAGGTAACGGTCATGGGAAGTATAATTTTAAATAAGCTAAAACGTTACTCTTTATGTTTTAAAACTCTGGGATACTTTAAAAGCAGACCAGACAAGGTGGTTTAATTCTAGATTCCGTAACTGAGCACTATCCTATTAGTCTCATGAGAGTCTATAAACTTTGAGGACTGCTCATTGGCTTTTTATTTATTTGTTTTTTTGGTGCTGGGGATCAAACTCAGGGCTAACTGCTGAGCTAAAATCCCCAGCCCCTGATTGGCTTTTTAAAGTCAACTCTAAATATAAAAGCACTTAGTTTACCAGGCAAAATCTAGTCAGCTGATTACATGTTACATAAAATATACCTTTTAAGAAAGGCTGACTTTAAAAAGGATTGCATCATTGATGTATAATAACTTCAAAAATTGTTACTTTTTTTTTTTTTGTACCAGGGATGGAACTCAGGGCCTTGTGCTTGCCAGGCAAGCACACTAACCACTGAGCTAAATCCCCAGCCCAAATTGTTACTATTAAGAGGAAAAATGCACTACTTTAAAATCTTTCAGCGTGTTTTAAGATGCCATATTTTGTGAATTCATTACTTTATATATTCTAAACTTTCAGTAAAATATTCTGAAATGGTTCTTAAACTTACTAACATTTAAAGAGATGGGTTAGCGTGTTTGTGAAATGACTAACATACATTTATTTCCACTATGAACATCCATTAGAAGAGTTCTACATTTAATTTGTTGTAAATATTTAAAACCTCATTTAAACATGCTATATAAATATTTAGTGTTTTTGGCATTAAAATCTGAATAATGCTACCATAGAGGCAATTTTTGCAAAAAGTTTCAGAGGCAAAATGAAGACAGTTCTTTTGGTTGAAATCAAAGATGAGAGAAATGGCCAGATTAAACCTCACATTTTCCATGTCTCTGTAGATCTGCCTTCTTATCACGGAATGCAATTCGGAGCCAGGCACAGTGGCGGATGCCTATTCCCAGCTACTCTAGAGGCAAAAGCAGGAGGATCACTTGAGCGAAGACTTTCAGGTCAACTTGAGCAGCATAGTGAGACCCTGTCTCTTAAAAAAAAACAGTAAAATGCAGATCCTTCACTATGCCCTGTGGAGCCCTTATCTGACTCCTGCTTATCTCTTGGACCTGATTTCTTTGCTTTCTCCTCCTCGTTCAGTCCATTCCAGCCTTAAGACGGATTGATTTATGATCCTTGAATGTGGCAGAGTTTTTCTGTTTTGAGGGTCACAGTACTTGCTGCCTGGACCAGTCTGCTTTTCTTCAGATTGTTGTGCGGCCTGCTCCCAGGTGCCATCTTGTTCTCTGATTAACTATCATGTCCTTTGAGGTTTCTCTGGAGGGTTGCCCCATCATCTCCAGCTCCTTGTCTACTTTATTTTGACGGCACTAATCACTACCTGAAGTTACTGTGTCTGGTGCACTTACACAGACATTGCATGTTTATGAGTGTGTTTGTTGTTTGACTTCCCGGTGAAATGGACGCCTCTGAAGATCAGGAGTCTGTGTCCCTGCTCTTTTGCATGTCTGGTACAGCAGAGGCTCTCAGGAGTTACTTGTTGGGTGATTGAGTAAACGATTTTGTTGTTAAGCGCAGGACCACTTCCAGTGTTGTGGAAACATTCCCACAGGTTTTCTGGGGCAGGTTTTATGCTTTTCTTACAACTGAGAACAGTGAGGGAGGAGAGGTTTAGGTGTACCTCTGCTCTCTGGGCTCTTGTCTGGATATATTTTTCCATTTTATTAGTGAAAAGAGCCAGAACGTGTGTGAACACCTTTGCCAAAGAGATCACCATCAGAATTTCAAATGCAGGCTTTTTCTGATCACCTCAACAGCCTGAAGGTGTGTAGAGTAGGACTTCTTTTTTTTGTTTTTTTG
>PVJO010000459.1:0-15179 GCA_004026905.1 Hystrix cristata
GGACCTCGCGCTCCCAGACGCACTGCCTCTGCAGCCACCTCACCTTCTTTGGAAGCATCTTCCTGGTGATGCCCAACACAGTCGATGTCCGCCAGACAGCAGAGCTCTTCGCCACCTTCGAAGACAACCCCGTGGTGGTGAGCACTGTGGGCTGCCTCTGTGTGGTCTACGTGCTGGTGGTGATCTGGGCGAGGAGAAAGGATGTGCAGGACCAGGCCAAGGTGAGGTCGTGTGGCCCAGGAATGGAGGGGGAGCAGGGGGCTGCGTGGATGCAACTAGTCTAGCTGCTAGACCAGGCCCTAACCCAGCAAAATGGCCCCCAGCCTCTTTTTCTTAATTTTTATTTTTTACTAGTCCATGTTTGCAGGACATAATGATTAACATTCGTAGTGGGGAGTTGGTACATGTACATAACACATCTTCATTCATGAGCCAGGTGTGGCAGCACACGCCTATTATCCCAGCACTCAGGAGGCTGAGGTAGAAGGATCTCCATGAATTTGAAGCCAGCCTGGGCTACATAGAGAGACCCTCTCTTGAGAAACAGTAATTCGTTTTATGTCCCTTTGCCCTCCTTCTCGTCTCTCCATCTCTTGGTCTCCTTCCCATTTGCGAAAGATCTATCTCCCTGTTTCCTATTATCTATCTTTTATTTTGCTCTTTATTTATAATTTGGATTTCTCATACAGGAGGAACCCCGTGATATTTAAACTTGTGTGTCTGATTTGTTCCACCTAACATTATGGTATTGAGGTGCATCCATTTTCCTATAAATGACTCGAACCTTCAGCCTTTTTACAAAATGTTCCTTTTCATCAGATTATCAGCATGGTTTTACTCCTGACCATTACTGAGGGCTGACACCTGTCAGGCCTGATCCTGTTTGATGCTTGTAGCAGCCCCATGTGACAGGCACTGTGTCAGGGGACCTCCATCAGGTTTCGTGACCTGTTAGGACTCAGCACTTTCAGAGGTGCCTGCACTCCGGTTCAGTGTCTCATAGCGAAAGGAAGCAGGTTAAGACAAACAGACGTCTGGCCGTTCTCTCTGAGGTCCACAGACAGTGGAATTCCCCAGCGGTGGCACGCGGCAGACCTGGGGTACTCGTGACTAGGAAGCTTGCCTGAGCATCGGTGTCCCAGGGTGCTGGGAGCCACTCACATGGGTAGGCGGCACCCCCACCCTAGCTTCTCAGCCACCAGACTCCCCTAGCAGAGGCCGGACTGAGCCACCCTACCTGAGGCTCCACCATAAACCACGCTGCCAGTGCAGACTGGCCAGGCCCAAGGCCCAGGCTTGTGAACATGCCCTGATCGGTCAGGACGAGCCGAGGACTTGGACAGTGCCCCTCAGGATTGGGCAGTGCCACTTCTTTGCAATGTGCATGACTTGGGGACCTCGAGCTCCCTGAGAGTCGTCCGTATCGCATACATTTCTGCCATCTCAGCAGAGGCAGCCAAGGGCCAAGAGGTCAATTGTTGGCCTAAAGTCATCAGGCAGGAATAGGAATTTAAAACCAGGTCTGCCTGAGCGAAAGACAAGTCTGAGGAGAGAAATGAGATCAACAAACGATTGTGCAGCAAACTCTTGGAAATGACAACATATGCCTGACGTTGGACATGTAAAATGCCTTTGATGATAAGTATTCAGGAGTGTCTGAGAGAACACAAGGTTGCATCGTGGCCAAGCTCCGAAATGCTCTCTGTCCCCCACCCACCCCCAGCAATGGCCACTCAGGATGGTGCCACAGCACCTATACTGCTGTCTGAGCATCTGTGTCTAGGTGCCTGGCCGAAGGCTGTCTCCCGGGAAGCGGATGCTGAGATGGGATTGGGTACTTGGAGTTTACTGCTACTCTTGGGCTGAGCCAGGGCAGCCAGCGAGGCCCCGCCAGCCCCTGGGGGAGCACTGGGGGTACCCAGGTGGGGATAAGAGGCCCAGGCCTCAGTCACACAGACTCTGCACAGCATGCCTGAGAGAGCATGACATCCACAGGGCATGACATCCATCCTTTGTCCTTGAAGATGGTCTCCCAGCAATGGAAACATCTCTTCCCATGGGGCAGGGGGTAGTTCAGAGGCCACTGCAGCCTCTATTCACCTCCAGCTAATGAATTTTTTGCTAAACCATCTTAACATTTCATTCCTCTTAAATTCCTTCAGAAGCCAGGCATGGTGGCTCATGCCTATAATCTCAGCACTCAGGAGGCTGAAGCAGGAGGACTGCTGTGAGTTCAAGGCCAGCCTGGGCTACATAATGAGACCCTGTCTCAAATCCTACCCCTGCCCCCCAAAAAACCAGAAATTAACACAAATAAATAAATTCCCCCAAAAGCAAATTGGGTTACTGACATTATGAGACATTTCATGTGGAGTTTGGGTGGTTTCACCAGACAAAACGTGAACATTTTTAGACTACTATTAAGTTCATTCCTAATATAACTGGGTAAGGTCATATTAACACAGAATCCACTTCGGGCTTTTTAAATGCTTTGTACTTGAAACCTTGATTTTATACAGAACAGCTCTCACTGCGGGAGCAAATGAACAGCACACACAAGTCTGCCTTTGCCCCTCGCCCAGCGTGTGACTGTAAACTTTCCAAGCAGAACTCTCCTAACACTGTCCTTCCTCCAGGTGAAGATCACAGTGCTGGAGGACAACGATCCCTTTGCCCAGTACCACTACCTGGTGACAGTCTACACTGGACACCGGCGAGGGGCAGCCACATCCTCAAAGGTACCACATAGCACTCAGGAGGCTGAGGCAGGAGGATTGCATGTTTGAGGCCAGTCTGAACTGCAAAGGGAGACTGTGTCTCAAAAAGCCAAAACCAAACAAAAACAAATAAACTGGAGTGGGAAAACTCCTGCCGCAGCAGTTGACTCAAAGATTTGAGCACAAGAAATTTATTTGGGATGGACTCCAAGAAGCTCCAGTAGCAGAGTGGGAAACCACACAGAGAAGGGAACAGCCAAAAAGGGGTACACAATTGACCCAGCCACCCCGTGGGGACAGCGCCCCAGTTCTCACTGGGGGCTCAGAAGCAGTGTCCCAGGGCACCCGGCTGAGCTAAGAGGGAGCCAGGATGCCCTCCCTCCACACCCTCCAGCCATTGGCTGGGAGCGGCAGGCCTGCCATTTCGCGCCAGGCCCTTCTGACTGTTGCTCTCACAGCCGAAGAAGCCACGGGGAGAGAGGCAGCTGGACAGGGCTGCAGGGAGCCCGCACGGGAGGCGGAGGGCGCAGCGGGCACGGGTGGGGTCAGGCCAATCAGAAAATTAGGCTTGCCACCAGCACTGCCTGGATGGAAACAGACTCCTGGGCCTATTCCCAGTGTTCGTACTTGGTAGTACAAACTGCCCTGCAAATTTCACAGCAGGGGCATTCCTCCATCACGGCTCAGTGCCAAGCACTCCGAGAGACACTGAGATTAGAATTGCTAGGAGAAACTAGCTCCTACACTACAGCCCTTACAAATAAATATGTGATACCAGCACTCGACGGGCTGAGGCAGGAGGATCAACAGAAGCTGAAGGCCAGCCTGGGCTACATAGTGAGTTCAAGGCCAGCCTGAACTACATAGTGAGACCGGTTTAAAAAACCAAAAATCAATCAGTCCATCAAACAATCAAGCAGTCAGTCAGTCAGTCAGTCAGTCAGTGAGGAGTCTGAAAAGTCACCAGCAGGCTTTTGCGGTGTGACCGACTTGGAAGCTGTGAATATAGAAAGTGTCACCCAACTCTGCATCCAACAGAAACAGTAACTACGCAGGGCCAAGGTGGGAGGAATGGGGAGGCGAAAGGCTGTCTTCCCCGGCCTCTGCTGGTTTCTGGCCACCTCCCATGAAGCAAGGCCAGCAGCTCTGTTCTCACATGGAGGTGGCCACCCCGCTCCCTGGATTTCAGGTGACCATCACCCTGTACGGTCTGGATGGAGAGAGCGAGCCGCACCACCTGGCAGACCCCCTGTCCTCGGGGTTTGAGCGCGGAGGAGTGGATGTCTTCCTGCTGTCCACCCTGTTCCCCCTGGGGGAGCTGCAGAGCCTCCGGCTGTGGCACGACAACTCAGGGGACCAGCCATCCTGGTGAGTTGGCAGGAGGCCCCTGCTCGGCACATGGAGGGATCCCCATTTCACAGGTGAGGAAACCGAGGCCGGAGATGCCCTGGTCCTGGTCCACACCGCCCATCAGTTGCTGGGAGAGGGGTGAACGGCACAGCCTTGGTGTCCAGCATCAGCTCCACTCATGCTCCTTGCCCAAGGTCACGCAGCTTCAGGTCCAGAGCAAAGTCCTCCTCGGTGTCTGAAGCCAACGCTAGTGGCCTAGATGGGTGGAGCCCGTCTGACCGGCCATCAGCAGCCAGTGGGGTTTAACCGCTGCCTCTCATGCACTCGGGGGACTAAACATCAGTATTCTGAGTGCCTCATTTATTGGCTGGTTCCTGGGAAGCAGGCGCAGAGGTGGACGTGAGCAAGCTGGGTACCTGTTAAGGGGTCCTGGGATAACATCTGGGTGGGAGGCCGGGGTAGGCCAGTGACAGGCCAGCCACTCCCTCATTCCCTAACTCTGGGGCTGTCCCAAACCGGATCAAGATGCCCAGGTCCTGCTGGGTGTGGCGGCGCATGCCTGTGATCCCAGCACTCGGGAGACAGAGGCAGGAGGACTGCCACAAATTCAAGGCCAACCTGGGCTACATAGTGAGACGCTGTCTCAAAACACCAAAAACAAAAACAGGTGAGCTGCTGCCGATCCAGCCTCCTATGACAAGCACGGTGACCTCAGTCCTCCCCAGCCTCCGAGACCCACAGAGTCCTGAGCCCCGTAGAGACGGCAGCCTCGCTGTCCAGGCAGAACTGCGACGGCATCAGGTCCTGAGTGCACCAGCCCGCGCCCGCCTGCACACACGCTCCTCCCACAGCTGGCTTTGCCTGCTCAGGCCACCACTGCCCCGGCTGGGGGCCCCGGCCAGGCAGGGTTGGGCGTCACCAGGGCGCCTCTTGCGGGTTACCTGTACACACGCAGGCCCCACCGTTGGCCACCTGAGCTCCCTCCTGAGTGCCAAGGCACTGAAGACAAAGCAGCAGCATGAGGTCTATTTGTGGGCGCTCTTCTTGGGCTTCAGGTTTGCAAAGGTGCTACCTCGACGGTGTCCAAGGAAGACTCACCCCCTGAACCCTGTCCTCAAACTGTGGGTCCCTTCTCCAGGTATGTGAGCCGGGTGCTGGTCCGCGACCTGGCGACAGGCCAGAAATGGTATTTCCTCTGCAACTCGTGGCTGTCCATCGATATGGGAGACTGCGTTCTTGACAAGGTGTTTCCAGTGGCCACAGAGCAGGACAGGAGGCAGTTCAGGTACTTTTTCTTTCTAAGCAAATGTTCTTTTCTCTCTCTCTTTCTTTCGTTTTCTTTCTTTTTACAGTCCAGACTGGCCTTGATCTCCAAGGCATTCCTCCTGCCTCGGCCTCCTGAGCTGGGTTTCCTGGTGTGTGCCACCACGCTCAGCCCCTTCCTGTCTCCTAAGTGCCTGTCCTTCTCCCTGCCGCTGCAGCCACTTGTTCTTTATGAAGACGTCCACAGGCTTCCAGGAAGGCCACCTCTGGTACTCCGTCTTCAGCAGCTCAGCTCGGAGCAACTTCACACGGGTCCAGAGGGTGTCCTGCTGCTTTTCCTTGCTCCTCTGCACCATGCTGGCCAGCATCATGTTCTGGGGGGTCCCCAAGGACCCTGCTGAGCAGAAGATGGACTTGGGTGAGTCCTGCTGTCATCCTGGTTGGGGCCGTGGCAGGGGGATGTCAGTGTGCCTGCCCCAGCAACGCCATCGTGTTTTCATGGTGTCGCACAACTGACCCTCTGCCTGCCCACCCTCCACTTCCAGCCCCTCCAGAGGTCGCACTGATGTTATGTGGCCCAGGCCGCCATAAGTCACACTGTTGGCACAGACTACCTGGTTGGCTCAGGGTCCCTGGTGAACAAAGACACTCGTAGCAGGCTGGACACCAAGAGCTCAGCGATGACCTCCCAGAGTGGGTCCGACTGGTTCTTCAGTGTGTGACCACCTGCTAGAAGGGGCAGAAGGGACAGGGAGGGCTCTAGGTGCTGCGTCTCACCTTGACCCATCCCTGCTGCTCCTCAGGAGACATCGAGTTCACGTGGCAGGAAGTGATGATCGGGCTGGAGAGCTCTCTGCTCATGTTCCCCATCAACCTCCTAATCGTTCAAATCTTCCGGAACACCCGGCCGCGGGGCACAAAGGAGCAGGACACTGGGACCCCCAGCCCAGCCCCGTCACTGCAGCCCCTGGATGATGGCCTGTTGACACCTGAAGTGGTGACCAAGGCAGGTCCTCAATCTCAGCCATGGTGTGGGTGCTTCTCTCTCTCTCTCTCTCTCTTACTGCTTTTCCCCCAGTTCTGGGGATTGAGCCCAGAGCCTTCAGACTGAGCTATATCACCGGATCTTTTTATTTTTTATTTTGAGACAGGGTCTCCCTCAATCATTAAATTACCTAGGCTGGGATTGAACTTTTGATCCTCCTATCTCAGTCTTCTAGAATGCTGGCATCATAGGTGTGTACCATTATGCCCTTTTTTTCTCTCTTTTGAGGTGCTGGGGATTGAACCCAGGGCCTCACACATGCTAGGCAAGAGCTATACCACTGGGCTACATCCCCAGCATTCCCTCTCCCCCTTTTTTTTTTTGAGACAAGGTCTCACTATGTTGATCAGACTGGACTTGAACTCACTATGTTGTTCAAGGCCAGCCCTGGCTGGCCTCGAACTTGCAGCAATCCTCCTGCCTCAGCTTCCCAAGTGCTGGGATTCCAGGCATGCATGGCTGTGCTTGGCTTAGCCCTTTGGTTTCTGTTTGTTTTGGGGTTTTTTGTTTGTTTGTTTGTTTTGCTTTCTTTTTGTTTTTCTTTCCTTCTTTTTCTCTTTCTTTCCTTCTTTCTTCCTTTTTCTCTTTCTTTCTCCCTTCATGTGACAGAGCCCCCCTAATTGCCTAGGCTGGCTTTGAATTTGCAACCCTCCCAGGGAGTTGAGATTACAGGCCTGCACCACCACGCCCAGCTACTCGACAAGCTTTTATTGAGCACCTCCGTGTGGCCCACTGTGTGAATACACCTGGGCCGAGGAATCTTAGCAGTGATGAAACAGAAGCCTGGGGAGATCAAGCTTCTCCTTGGGCAGAGCCAAGGCTCAGACACAGACCCCTGAGGCCTGGGCATGAGCTGTGACCTGGGGCTGCACCCCTTGCTGTGGCTCACCCATGTACCTGTCTCCACCCGAGTTCCCTGCAGGATGCATGGCGACTTGTCAGCTCACTGTGCAGAGCCCTGAAGCTGCCGTCACCGGCCTTGGGCTGGGACTCTCTGAGCTCAATGGACATCAACATGCTACTGGCCTTTGTGGAAGACGTCATTTGCCCTCAGAGCCCAGTGGGGCGGGGATGCCGAGAGGAAGCCAGGAAGAGAGAGGATGCTTTTGCCCTCACCCTGGAGTCTGTGCCAGTGAAAGGTGGGTGCTGGATACTGCTGCGCCAAGAGGAGCGGCTTCTGGAGCCAGGCCGAGCCACGCCAGGGTCGTGTCTGTGTCGCTGTTGGGTCAAGGACTCGGTTGGGCCTCCCATCCATCCACAGCCCCTCCCTGTCTACACCACGGGCCCCTGTTGTGCTCATACTGCTGAGCCACACACAAGAGGGTCTAGATTGTGCCTTCCTCTTTCTCTGTCTCGGCCTTTACTCCTGGTTTAAGTGTTCCCTTCTCAGGGGCATAGGACCTCTGGGGGGTGCCTTCTGTTCCCTCGACCTCCTTTTGCCTTGGCCCCACACCTGGCCATGGAATGAAAGGTGGGAAGAGTTGTTCTGAGTCTGCACCATCCTGAGCTCCCTCGGCTGGGGACTGTCGCCTCGTCTCCTCTTTGGAGATGGGCTCTTCTGTGGCCACTCCTATGACCTTAGATGGGTTGCCTCGGTTCTCTGAACTTTGGTCCCTTTTCCTGTGAAGTGTCAGGGGCTCAGAGTTGAGCCAGATCTGTTTCCAGATGCATTGGGCAGGACACAAGACACAGGGTGATGAGATAAAGGAAAGACCCAGAATCACAGACTAAAAAGGTTTTTTTCTCTGTTCTCTTTCAATTCTTCTAATTAAAAGCCGAATGTCATGGTACATGCCTGTAATCCTAGCACTCAGGAGGCTGAGGCAGGAGGATCACAATGAGTTCAAGGCCAGCCTGAACTGCACAGTGAGACCTGTCTCAAAAACAAAACAAACAAACTCACAAAAAAAAAATGAAAAAACTAACCAAAACCAAACCAGTAGCTCCACAGGCTGGTGACCAAGCCTTCAACCCTTTGAGGACATTTCAGATTGATAGCTTCAAACGATAGCGCTGTGCGGACCCAGCTGCACTGGTTCAGAGCCACCCCTTGGGCCTCCTGGTGGACTGGGTTTTTGAGTGCTGCCCCGGGTAGTGCCTCAGACTGGTCACTGACTAGAGCAAGCGGCTGGTCAGGGCTGCCTGTGGAGGTCACACAGTCCTGCGGGGCTGTGGCGTTCCCAGCCGCTGTGCCGGCCATGGGCCACAGACTTGAGGACACAGCCAGACTCCTGGGATCCCCCGGCTGCAGCTGCAGCTGTGCAACTTGCTCAAACTCCTTGAGACTTAGTCTCCTCTCAGTACATAAAATAGGGTTACTGAGCCACTTGGCCGCCTGGTGTGCTGTGAGGACTGGATGAAAGCATACGCCCGACACAAAGTGGGTATTCAGTTGGTGGCATTAGGGTTGGCAGGGATGGTGTCTTCTGAAACATTCGACACAGAGGATGTTGATGCTGGTCTCTGGCTGAGGCTCTGGTGAGGGAGCCCCAGTTCAGGGCACAAGGGAAGAAGCTGTCAGGATGGGGCAGGCCTTGCCCCGAGTTTGCCTGTCTGAGCCAGGGCACCTGCTGTGCGCACCCCCAGCAGAGCCATCTCTGCCCAAGATGCTGCTTCCCATGTTCCTCCCTGGGGTCCATGCAGGGTCATGCGAGGGGCTCCATTTGGCCATCTGCTGTGTCCAGCCACACACATCCCCAGGAAGATAAGTACAGGCCCAAGCCCTTCCTGCTGTAGACAGTGTGTCCCTCCCTGGGCACTTGCACAAGGGCCGCATTTCTCTTAAAAGGCACAAGGAATAGTGGAAAGGTTTGAATTGTTTTTCTTACACTAAAGATGTGTCACCTCTGTAATTTTAAACGAACACACAAAACATGGTTTTAGAGGCTGGGGGAAGAGGGTCTCAAGTTCAAAGCCATCCCGGGCTATACAGTGAGTTCAAGGCCAGTCTGAGACTCTGCCCACCCTCAAAAATTTTTAAAAAAATTTTTTTTTAGAGGGACTGGGGATGTTGCTCATTGCTAGAGTGCTCACCTAGTAGGCACAAGTCCCTGAGTTCCACCCCCCAGCACTGCAAACACACACACACACACACACATACACAAAACAACAAAATTTGGAATCTGAAATTTGAACCAAACAACTATAGAAAAACAGTCACAAGATCGTCAGGGGAAACCTGACCACTGATCAGGTTTGACCAACCTATTTGATGGAATATTGTTAATCATTTTAAAGATTCATAATGCTGACGTTGTCATCCTTGGTAAAGGTTTTTATCCTCCACAGCAATGTACTAAATTATTCAATGAAAGACCTGAGCTTTGGAAAAAAAAAAACAAACAAACCACGAGCTTTGGTACAAGTACTGCTGAAGCGAGCACAAGACATGAGCTTTGGAATTTGCTTCAGGATTATCCACATGGAGAGGGACTGGGCGCAAGGAGCAGATCATTTGGAAACTGGGCAATGAGCAGGGGCCACTTCTTCTCACTCTCTGTTTCTGATGTTTGAAATGTTTTATTTTTAAAATGTTAGGAAGCAGGGTGTGGTGGTGCACACCTATAATCCCAGTGCTCTGGGAGGCTGAGCCAGGAACTCGAGGCCAGCTTGGACTACACAGTGAGTTCAAGGTCAGCCTGAACTAAATAGCTAGACCCTGTCTCAAAAAAACAAAAAACAATAAATACAAACATACATACATATGTACATACTCCAGGTGGAAAAATCAAGGGACAAGGATGAGGTAGGACTAGCTGGAAGGTGGTCATCCTGGCAGTGGGGTATGTAAGGACATTTGGAAAATATCCCTGATTAAAGGCTAAAATAAAAACATTTAAATCCTAGAACCTCAGTCCCTCTGCACCGAGCAGAAGCTGCTGTTCCTCAGCGCCAGCTGATCACTCACTCCCCCTGTCCCCCAGAGAGGACACAGTGCCCTGAGCCTGAGCCGGCTGCGAGGGGCCTCCGGAAGGACGACACCCACAGGCGGTGCCTCTACGGCCAGCTGGAGCACCTGGAGCAGGAGCTGCGGCTGCTGGGACCCCATGGCTTCTCACGGCGACACGGCCACGCCAGGGCACTCGGGCAGCTGCAGGCCCTGAAGAGCCGCCTGGGGGTGCCCACCCCAGCATGCGCCAGGTACTGCCCTCCCGGTGCTCCGTCCCTCCTGGGGCCTGTGAGAGGACGCCCTGAGCAGCCCCAGAGGGCACCCCAGACTCTCAACAGAAGGGAGCAGGGCTCCTGCCAGTGCTCAGGGAGGCTGGGGGTGACAGGGCTTCTGGCAGGAAGATGCAGCCCTTTGCAGAGCATTTGATACTTTCTACAGTTTGTTTTTGTTTGTTTGTTTTGTTTTTAAGACAGGGTCTCTGTATGTAGCCCAGGCTGGCCTCGAACTTGTGGCAATACTCCTGCCTCAGCCTCCTGAGTGCTAGGATTACAGGCGTGTGCCACCACGCTTGGCTACAATTTGTGTAATTTATAACTATTTTCATTGAGGCTGTTTCCCTGCCATGTACCGCAGATTAGTCCCTTCATCTGTAAAGCGGGAATGATAATGCCTCTCCCCTGATAAAGTTACGTGTTTTAAAATAAGCAGTGGGATTTGAATATGGGAGCTTATCAGATGGCACTAAGGAATTATTAATGTGGTAGATGTGGCCATGGTATGGTAATTCAGGAAGAAAACAACCATTTTTCATGTGCATTGTGAGGTAGTTAGAGATGATCATGTATCACATCTAGAATTTACTTTTAAATATTCTATCTCCCTCACCCCTCAAAAAAAAAAAAAAAGGAAGGAGGAGGATGAGGTGGATGGAGGAACCACAACAAGGTGGTGACTGCTGTTGACTTCATGTAATGAATGCCTGCAGGTTTGCTGTGGTTGATAAGTTTTGTGTAATAAGATTTTTTTTTTTTTTTGCAGTATGTACTAGGGATTGAACCCTGAGCCTTCACAATAAGCTACATTTCCAGTCCTTTTTTTATTTTCAGACAAATTCTTGCTAAGTCGCTAAGTTTCCCAAGCTGGGCTTGAACTTCTGATCCTCCTGTCTCAGCCTCCCAGAGTGCTGGTACTACAGGGTTGCACCATGATAGATATATAGACACAGATTTTTTTTTTAACCCGGGGTTGAACCTGGGGCCTGACACAGCTAAGCAAGTGCTCTACCACTGAGCTACATCCCCAGTCCATTTTTTTTTTTTTTACAAACGTCCCAGAAGCAGCAGCCTTCTGGCCTTGCTGCGAGTAATAACAGAGCAAATGTGAGAAAAACATTTAAAACAGGGCAGGCCCTGAACAAGGTACCTGCTTTCACTCGACACAATAGAGAACAACTCTTTGCAGCAGAAAGCTGACAGAGGGGTAAACTGAGGGCCTGAGAGGCCAGCAGCTGGCCAAGGCCTCGCAGGTGACCTGACCGTGTCTCCCCCACCCCCGCAGCGCTCCCCGCGCCGGCGCGCCCCCTCGCGGCCTGCCCTGGTGGTGCGCTCTGGTTGGCTGGCTCCTGGTGGCGGCCACCAGCGGTGTGGCAGCCTTCTTCACCATGCTCTATGGGCTACGCTACGGGCGCGCCAGCTCGCTCCGGTGGCTGCTGTCCTTGGCCGTGTCCTTGGTGGAGAGCGCTTTCATCACCCAGCCCCTTAAGGTCAGCACACCCGCCCCAAGCTGCCCCCTGCCCCTCCACCCCCTTACCCTGCTGAGCGGAACTGTCCTTGGGCTTCCGCTATCACTTCCTTTATTCAGTCAACAAATACACGGGGAGCGGCACCCTGTGCAGGCCCGGGGCAGGGAGGATAAGGAGATAATTACCCCAATAAGCAAGTTACAGGACATCGCTGGGAAACCAGGCTCACATTTCCTACTCACATCCTGACTTTGGGAGGGTGACAGAATTTACAGGCGAGGAAACAGGTTGAGGACATTAAGGTCACAGGGCTGGGCGGAGCTCAGTGGCAGAACACCTGCCCACCGTGCACAGGCCCCAAGTTCCATCCCCAGCACTGCAAAAACCTACTGCAGCCGGACATGGTGGTGTATGCCTGTAATCTCAGCACTGAGGAGGCTGAGGCAGGAGGATCACCCCGAGTTCAAGGCCAGCCTGGGCCACATAGCGAGTTCAAGCCTGGCCTGGGACTACATAGAAAGACCCTGTCTCAAAAAACCAACCAACCAAACAAAAAAGCATTACAAACAACTTCAGATCATATACACATATGATATATATCCATAGACCCTATTTCCTCAAGTCTGAGGTGCTTTGATTGTGCAAAGGGACAGTGAGGTTTCTTCCTGCGGTGCTGGGATTGAACCCAGGGCCTTCACCCAGAACTACATCCCGGGCCCTTTTTTTATTTTGTATTTTGAGACAGGGTCTCACTGAGTTGCCCAGGCTGGGCTCAAACTTTCGATCCTCCTGCCTCGGCCTCCCAGAGTGCGAAGATTACAGGCAGGCACCACCATGGCTGGTAGGACAGCAATTTAAAGGGATTTTCCCTTCAGGAAGAATACCCAGTTGTAAATGCGTGTACCCATTAGGACTGTGCTCCTATTTCTGAAATATAAGACTTCCTCTAGAGCTGAAGAATACGAAGCCTGGGCCCGGAGCTGGGGTGAGGAGCTCCATGTCTTGCCTACGGGATGTCACCAAATCCCCCGTGCCCAGTCTACCCCTCGGTCCCCACTCCACCCTGAGCAGCAGGTGTGGGGACAGAGCCAGGGGACGCAGGCAGGAGGGGGCCCAAGGGACAGAGGGGTGACAGACCCAGCAGGTGGGCAGGCTCAGCGAGTTCAAGGACAAGCAGCCTCCCTGCCAGCCGGGCCCTGCTCCTCACAAGCTCCTCCCTCTGCTCAGGGGCTGCTTTCCCGACCCACCTGAGCGCGGCCCCTCCGACCTGCCGCAAGGTCACCGGCACGGCTCAGGCTCACATTGGTGGTGACTTGCAGGTGCTGGGCTTTGCAGCTTTCTTTGCACTGGTCTTGAAGAGAGTGGACGACGATGAGGAGACGAACCTCCCCCTGCCGGGACCTCTGTCCAGCCCAGGTAAAGAGGCCATGTGGGGATGCAGAGATGTGAAATACACATGCAGGGGTGGGCACTCCCCAAGCCTCTGCTCCCCAGCCAGCCACAAGGGACTCCTGCCAGTCCCCTGAGCAGCCTTACTCCCTCCCTCCCTGACCTTTGTGATGCCTCGCATGACCCTTCGGCCTGGAGAGGTGCCTTGGGGACCCTGCTGTCTGCCTCAGTGCCTCCTCTGTAATCCCAAGCAGGCAGCTTTCTGCCCAGAAACTCAGGTCCCTGGGCTTCGGAATAAAAAAGAAAGCAAGAATCAGCTTGCAGTTGGCCTGTAAAAAGCGACTGTCAGTTAGACTTCCAAGACAAAAGACCTGAAACGACAGCGAGTGGTTTTTGTGAACAGAGGTGGATGGGACCACAGCCATACTGACTGGGTCCAGGGGGCCACTGGCTGGTCCCTTTCTCCTCACCAAGACTCCCAAGGCACCGACAGGAGGAGGGCTGTGGAAGCACAGGAGCCAACAAGACAGAACCGACCCTCCAGCAACTGATCTTAACTCAAGAACAAACAAACAGAAGCCTGCAGGTGCACATCACCATGCAGCATGGTCACCTCCAGCCGGCACAGAACCCACGCACCGAAGTCACACAATCCATTGATTTTAGTGATGGTAGAGGGTTCTGTGAGCCTCACTGTGACCTGACTCGGAGCAACTCCATCACCCAGAAGGGTCCCCACCCCACCTCTGCCCCAGGCAGCATGGCACTGACTGGGCCGACGGGTCCCTGCTGATGGAATAAATGGGTCATATGGGGAGGTGACATTAAGAAAGTAAGTGCACAGCGATTGAGAGGAGAATGGGGTTGGGAGGAGCAAGACAGTGCAGGCCTCCATACAGCAGGGGAAAGAAGGGATCGCACAGTGGGCTGTGCAAAGGCCCTGAGGTCCGACAGAACTTGTCATTTTATACCATTAATTGAGCATGGGGGAGCTGGGGTGGGGGAGGGTTCAAAATGAGGGTAAGGACGGAGGTGACAAATGTCCTGGTGGGGCAGACAGAAGGGCATGGATCCTCAAAACGGCAAGGTCAGCACCTGCCAGCATGGCACAGTAGAAACTCCTGCTGACACTCCCAATGCACAGCCTGCCCCACACCTGCCTTGGGGACTGCCCAGTGTCTTTCCTCTGTAGGTCCCTGTGCCTTCTTCCAGGCACGAAGACACAGCAGCAGGGACATCTACCAGCCACCCTCTGCCACTGTTATCGAGAAGATGAAAGCCACCCGGCTGAAGGAGCAGAAGGCTTTTGCCCTCGTCATGGAAATCCTGGGTGAGCACCACCCCATGCCCTGATCTCAAAAATGAGAGACACACACCCATGCACAGTCTCTGGAAGTCCCTCTGGGCCTCAGTTGCCCTAGCTGGCAACTCATTCAACTTTTCCCTTGTACTTGGAATCACTCGGTGGCCCCTGAAGGCCCTGAGGATAAAGGATCTCCCCCTTGTGGCTCCACCCACGTCAAGTCCCTCCCCTGCTTCCTAGTCTTTTCTTTTTATAAACAGGGTCTCATTTTGTAGTGCAGGCTGGCCCTGAGTGCACTGTGTAACTCAGGCTGGCCTCCAACTTGTACCGATGCTCCTACCTCAGCCATCTGCATGCTGGGAGTACAGGCGTGTGCCACCTCCCCCGGCCTCCCTCCTAGTCTTTAACTCTCAGCCCAATTGCTGTGTCTTCAGCGGGGCTTTGCCTGGCCCTCTGGCCCAGAGCTTTCAAACCTCAGCATG